>JAUOBV010327148.1:0-10931 GCA_032360425.1 Rubia occidens | reverse complement strand
TCGAGTTCGAGTCGAGCCAAAATCGAGTCGAGCTTTGATCGAGTTTTGACCGAGTCGAGTGCGAGTTGCTCACGAGACGCTCGACTCAATAAGCACCCTAATCTTCACGGAGAATAATGAGCATAATGTCACATTCTTAGCTCAAAGAATGGATTCTTAGCTCAAAGAATGGATTCTTATGCCAAACATTCTGGCTAAAGAATCAGTTTTGAAAAGTCTTCTTTCTTCTTCAGTCCAAACACCTCACAGTGGTGGAATACCTGGGCTAATTATACATTGAATATTCAGAGACATAGTCTACCAGATAAGTACCTGGGAATCAGTGTCCTCCCTCCAAGAAAGAAGAAACAAATTTCCAGGAGCTGATCTCTAAGGTTAAGGAGAGGATGGACAAATAGAGAGCAAAAGGATTAGCTGTGAATGTGAGAATCGCATTAGCTAAATCTACTCTTCAAACTGTAGCCAACTATTCCATGTCAATATAGAAGCTTCCACAATCTATTTGTGACAAACTGGAAACTCTGGTCAGACAGTTCGTCTGGAAAGGAAAATCAATGGAAAAGGCATCCATTGGAAAAATTGGGACTCACTTCAAAAAAAACTTCAATCATGAATCAAGCTTTACTGACAAAGCATGCGTGGAAAATCCTATCAAACCCGGATTCCATGTTTTCCAGAATTCTTTCAGCCAAGTATAAATCCACTGATTTATTAGAAGAAAAACCTAAAGCCAAGCTCTTGGGGTTTGACATCTATACATTGGGGGCGAGACTTCTCAGAGGATAATCTCAAATGGAAGGTTTGTACAGGCAAGTCAACAAAGTTGACGGATAATTGGATCCGGGAATGAGTAATCCAATTTCTGTTGAAAATTCATGGGTTCACCATACAGATTTGAGAGTTTCTCAGTTAATTGATCAAAACAAAACTGGAGAACATCTCTTGTTAACACTATATTTCCACCTGAAGCAGCAAAGAAAATCCTAAGAATTCTAAATTCAGCATGAGTGATCGACAATCTGGGGATAGACTTGTCTGGATGGGCTCTGAATCAAGGATATATTATGGGAAGAATAGTTATAGGCTTTGTCATTATACTCAAAGTACCAACACTTCTCAGTCCTCACTTCAAGCCTCGACAGATCATCCCAAACTTTGGAAAAGATTATGGCATTTGAAGATTCCAGTGAGGTTCAAGTTCCTAACCTGGAGAATATTAAACAACTTTTTTTCCAACAGCTAAGGAGTTATTCAAAAGAAGCTATCTCCTGTCTCCAATATGCTTGCGTTGTACGTCTGGGGTTGAAGATCTAAGTCACCTATTTGCTGAGTGCTCAGTTAGTAACTGGGTCAAGAGAATCAGTACACTTGGTTTCGATTTCTCAGAACGTGGGAATTTCTCTCAATGGCTTAAACATTGGATTCAAGAAGCTCCATTAGATCAGCCACTAATGTTGTCTATTTCATAATATGGAGCATCTGGGAAAATAGAACCCAAGTGATATGGAAAGGTCACCGTCCCAGAGACCATTTTGATGTAATAACCATTTGGAATCAATCAGTCTCTTTTTTCATTTTTATGAGAACATGGATGATGAATTAATTTCATACAAGACTATTTCAAAGGTCACTGACTTCACAGTGCAGTTACGGACGTAGAATGCACTTAACCAGGATGATCTCGAAATCACTTATCAATAGCCCATAAATGATGAGTTCTCCTTCTTTGTCTCTGATGCATCGTTTTGCAAAGAAATGGGAGTAGCCGCCACAACCTGGGTACAGATTAACCCAACAAATCAAGGAGTCTCAACCTTCACTACCTTTTCCCCTTTGCAAGCAGAAATCTTTGCAATTACCAACTGTGTACATTCAATCAAGGAAAGAGGTATTTCCAGAGCACTATACCTAACCGATTCCCTCAAGGAGGTGGAATTCGTAAAATATGAAAGTGTGATTTTATTAATGACACAAGGTTCTATACATAGGCACCATATACAAAATCACAAATGGAAAACGATTCTATCTAGGGTACAATATATATACAAAATATCTCCCTAACACTCCTCCTCAAGTTGGAGCATATGGATCACGAATGCCCAACTTGCCAAGAAGAGTCTGAAATGCCTGTCATCTAAGAGCCATAGAAAAAAAATCCGTAGGTTGACTGGAAGTGCAAATATGATGAGTAAACTAGACTGGACAAAATTACGAACAAAATGATAGTCAATCTCAATGTGGTTCGTACGTTCATGACACACAGAATTGGCTGCAATATGAAGAGTTGTCTGACTATCATAAAATAAATGCATAGGAGAAGAGCGACCTAGTCCCAAATATCGAAGAAGGGACTTAAGCCAAATCAACTCACAATAAATAACCATGACACGATACTCTGCTTCAGCGGAAGACCGAGAAATAGTCGGTTGTTTCTTTGTCTTACAAGAAATAGGGGATTCACCAAGCATAATAAAATATCCAGTCAAAGAAAAACGCGTAATTGGGAAAACGGCCCAATCAGAGTCACAGAAAGCAGTAAGCTGAAGAGTACTCTTAGCAGAAAGAAATAAACCTTGACCTGGATGTCTCTTCAAAAAATGAAGCACACGCAGAGCAGCCTGCCAGTGCACAACTCGTGGTTTATCCATGAACTGCGCCAAAGTGTGTACAGAATAACTGAGCTCCGGGCGAGTGATCGTCAGATAAATCAGCTTCCCAACAAGTCTGGGATACTGCGCAGGATCAGTATAAGAGAGCCGCTCTGCCCGAGAAAATTATGTTGTTGTTCTATCAGAAAATTTGTAGGCTTAGAAGCTAACAATCCAGTATCAGTCAAAATATCAAGGGCATATTTCTGTTAAAACAGAAACATACCATCAGGTCTCCTAGCAAAATCAATCCCTAAAACATATTTTAAAATACCAAGATCCTTCATATGAAAGCAAGAGCTAAGAAACTTCTTGAACTCAGTCAACAGAGGTGAACAAGATCCAGAAATGATCAAATCATCAACATAAACCAAAACATGTAAAGAAGCGCGATCACGCACATAAGTGTACATGTAGTAATCTACCTTACTCTGTACGAATCCAAAAATGCGCAAGGCTGCAGCTAGCTTCGCGAACCAAATTTTTGGGTGCCTGACAAAAACCGTAAATGGATTTGCAAAGCATGCAAACCAAGCCAGACGTAGGAAGAGTATAACCTGGAGGAGGCCGCATGTAAACTTCCTCATCCAGATCCTCATGCAGAAGCGCATTATGTACGTCCATTTGATGAAGATCCCAACTACGAATAACAACAACTACCAAGAATAGACGCACTGAGCTCATCTTGGCAATAGGAGAAAATGTTTAAGTGAAATCAGTGCCCTCAATCTACCGATTTCCAAGAACAACTAACCGAGCCTTGTAACGCTCAATCGAATCATCAGACTTATGCTTGGTTCTAAACACCCATTTACATCCAATAGCATGTTTATTAGGCGGAAGAGGAGACAGAACCCAGGTATTTTTCCGTTCAAGTCCATCAATCTCACCAGTCATTGCCGCTCGCCAATGTGAGTAAGTAACAGGGTCTGAAGTCTCTGTAACTGCAGCTAAAAATATAGAATCGAAACAAAAAAATTATTACAAGAAATGTAATCAGCTATAGGTTATCAAGTACCTGAAGACGGATCAGGAGAGAGAGCAGCAGGAGAGAGGGTTTAGCGCAAGTAGCAGTGCAGACATAATCTTGTAACTTACCTGGTGGACGATGAATGCGAATGCTTGGCGGTTGGAGATGAAGCGGCGGCGAGACTCATAATCGTCAGAATCTGGAAAAAGCCACAGCTTATGCGGCGGCTCAAAGTGAAATGACCTCAGCTCGGGGAGGATGATCTGCAGCTTGGTTGGTGGCTCGAGTGGAGGTGGCCTAGAAATGGTGAAATGCGCAAAGGCACCGGTTGTGCAGGCTGCGGCTGGACAGATGCCGGTGGAGACATGGTCGTGCTGGCAGTGGTGCAGTGTCCGGCGGTGGCATCGGAAAAAGGGGAACAACTTCATACACAACAGGCTAGAGAAGGTCACCATATCATCGGAAGGATGCAAAACAGTAGCAGGTGGAAAGCAATCATCATAAAACACCACACCTCGGCTATCAAACACAGTACAAGACTCCAAGTCATAAACAAGCCAGGCCTACTTGTTAATTGGATAACCCAGAAAAACATATTTGCGACTTTATCACGCCGTTTTGGGAACTGAGACGCAAAGCACAGATAACCGAACACACAGAGATGGTTGTAATCAGGTTCACGACCATGAAGAAGTTAATGAGTTGAACGGCCATTCAACATCGGTGTTGGAATGCGATTGATCGGGTAGGCAGCAGTAAGAATGCATTGTCCCTAGAAGTGAATAAGCAGGTGACCTTGGAAACGAGGAGAACGAGCCATGTTTAAGATGTGGCGGTGCTTCTGTTCCACTCGCTCATTCTGCTGTAGCGTGCAGATAGTGGAAGTCTCAAACCGAATTCCTTTCTCATCAAAGTAGCGTCTGAGAGGAAGAAATTTAGTTCCATTGTCAACTCGAACTAGTTGAACTGTACAACAAAACTGTGTCTGAATGAGAGCAAAGAACTCCTTCATCTTGTCAGGTACATAAGACTTAGAAACTAATAAATAAATCCAAACAACTCGGGAATAATCATCAACATTAGTTAAGAAAGAAAATTCTCCACTAGAAAAAAAGTGAGCCATAAGTCTCCCAAACATCACAATATATAAGTTCAAATAAATGACTAGCCTTAGAAGTACTTATTGGAAAACTAGTTCTGGACTATTTTGCCCGGTGACAAATGGAACAAGGAACAATTTTATTCAAATTACTACGACTTAAAGCAATAAGGGGGAAAGAAGAAAATACCGAAGATGACGAATGCCCAAAACGTTGATGCCACAAATCAAACGAAAACACGGCAATGGCAATGGAAATTGTCGGCGGCCAAGACGGCAGTTTTCCTCCCAATCTGTGCAACCAATAAACCCCTCCCTACTGATCACCCGCGCTAATCACTGTCCTCGTGGTGATATCCTATAATATGCTTGAATTTTCGGTAAGCAAAACTAGATATTTTAAAGCAGTAGTTACCTTGGCAAAGGATCGTAAGTTACAACGTAATTCCAAAATAAACAAAACACGAGAAACAAGAACATCTCCAAAGTATAAATTTCCATGTTGAGTAGCAGTAGAAATAGATCCATCAGGTAGGATACCATCAATATTATCAGCATGTTCAATATCATGCAGAAGATCCATGGCACCGATCATATGATATAAACCTTTGGTATCAAGAACCCAAGGTAAAATAATCTTACCTAAGATATTGTCAGTATGATTCATCTTAGAGAACATATTAAGAACCGTACTCCATTGTTCCTTGGACAAAGTGGGACCGAAGGCTGTCAGATCAACATCAGAGAGGGCGGCGCCAACGTTGACCATTGGTGGATTTGCAATGGCAGCAGGAGCAGCTTCGGTGAACGGCGCTGCTGCAGGGGCAGAGGTTTGCTGGTTCGAAATTTGCTGACCGGATCTCGAAGGTATATTTTCGACAAACCGGCTGGGATTACCTATTATCTCGAAGAAGGTATTAATATTGTGGCCTTTACAGTTGCAATGTGTACACAGGAGGTTTTTCTGATCAGCTGCGGCGGTAGGAGGTTTTTCTGAGCAATAGACGGCGTTAGGCGACATGCTGCAAAAGCCATGGTGTTCGAAGTGGAGTCACGGCATTGACAATAGTCTTGTAACACTTCTCTTGAATTGCAAGCGAGTGAACAAAACCAATATATGGCAAGGGATCTTGCGCCAAGATGTGTGATCTAAGCATATGATACCCATCATCGAGAACAATAAGAAATTGATGAACCATGTCATTCTCACGCTCCTTAGTTGCAACAACAGCATCATGACAGGCACACGTCTGAGCAGGCAAGTAAGTAAATAATTCATCCCAAAACTTCTTGCATCTACCAAAATAGGCAGCAACAGACTGGCCATTTTGACGACAAGTATAAATGGCCGTGCAAATCTTACACAAGCGCGAACCATTCCCAATAAAAAAATGTTGTTTAAGGCCATCCCAGAGTTCCTTAACTGACACACAATAAGTAATACGAGAATGAATAGAAGGATCAAGAGTCTGGACAATCCAACCAGCAAGCATAGAATTCACACTATTCAATTATTAAAAAATGGCTCACCAGGTAAAGGCTTAACAATTGAACCACAAGAAAACTGTCTTTACGTTTAGAAGAGAACACATTAAACAGAGAGGTACTCTATTCATTATAATTATCACCCTACAAGATCTCTGGACAAATTTTCAAACCTGGATGATCCGACGGATGAACTTTGTAGGGATAAGAGATGGGCAAGACATGAATGGAGTCGCCGAAGGGCTGGAGGATTTCCTGAGCGGTGGCGACCACCGCTACCTAAATGGTGTCCTGGAAGACGGTGGTATCGACAACGGTATAACCTGGGAACACGGTGAACTGGGGGGTACCTCCAGTGGGAAGTCCCTGGTCGGGGCCACCAATGTTGGCGATTAGAACGGTAACGGTGAGTGAATCGGCTTCGATTTGAAGCTCCAGAGCATTATCACCGGCAGCAACAACAAGATCAAGATCTTCTACTTCAACTTGATTGTAGAGATTCATGGCAATGTGAAGAGAATGACAACTTTAAAGGCATCGGCGGCGGTGCGTGAAACAGTTGAAGGCGGCGGCGCGTCAGCAGCGCAAGCAGTTTTATGGTTTTTGAAATTTTTAAGATTTCAGGACTTTTAGCTCTGATAACATGTATAAATATAAATGTGTTTCCATTATTAAGGATACAAGGGTGCTATATATAGACACCATATACAGGATCACAAATGAAAAATGATTCTATCTAGGGTACAAGATATAAACAAAATATCTCCCTAACAGGTGAGAGTTTGGGGAAGAAGGTTCGCGCTTCAATTTGGAGAAGAAGGGTTTGCAAAATATCTCCCTAACAGGTCAGAGTTTGGGGAAGAAGGTTCGCGCTCCCATGTACGTCACACTCAATTATTTTTTTCTCCCTGCACACCAAGCCTTGAGAGGGACGTGGATGAGTATACAGCAAAAGTAAACACAAGTTTAGAGTGGACGCAAGAATGCACAAACGAGGGACAAAAGAAATATAAGGCCCAGAGAAGCAAATGCTCATTTTAAATATATTACAAAGGTAATCGGATGTGGGTAGCTAAGTAGTCCATATGGTGTACGAAATTAATAACATGTGACATCTATAAGAAAAAAATAAGTTCAACGAAAATAGAGGCATGCAGGTCTAGACCTCAAGAAAGAAACTAAGTTAAACTACTTGCTTAGTTATTACAAGCAAAAGAGAAGACATCTGTGACAAGGAGTTATGGTCAAGTTTTCTAGGTCCGTGACTCAATACTTAGTGTGCTGGCCTAGAGGGCTACTGGGCACTGCACACACAGGCGTTGGGCACAAACGACTTGAGCATTGTGCACAATGCTTCATTGGCGCAAAAGGGGACATCACGGGTCAAAAGCGGTTAGACGGATGAAACTGGATGACTCGGAGGTGAGTGCATCGCGGTTCAGGGAGACCTATTTGCAAGCAAGTGTTGAGTGGTGTGAGATCGCAGCATGTTTGCGGCGTGCGTACGTGCATGGGATTACGTTGAGGTTAGGCGATCAGACCAACCCAATAATATAATCCCCCACTCAATTAGGCAAACGTCCCTGGAGCTATCAATCCTCCAAGGTTCTTTGCTACTCGCACTTTTCTTGTACACTTCTGCCTTAAGAAAAAGGTTGGTTCATTTGTTGGCATTAGTGTACTTTTGCTTAGCGTGGTCCTCGACTTCTCTTTAGTTCCGTGTTGAGATGGCTTGATTTTATAGCACCCACTCCTTGATCGATGACTGAAGGAATGTCCAACTCTGGATGTTTTCTGGTATGCATCATCATCCGTTCACGTTTTTTCCTCCTCCTTGTGGAACAACAAAGGGTTACCGATGTGAATGATGACTCTTCTTTCCTAATCGAGGTTTACAAGGTTTAGCTTGTTTAACTAACTCAAAATGGGAAGTATGATGGGGTGCATCAGCCAGTAGATACATCTTCAAAATCTAGATCTTCTTGGAAATCGACGAATGCTTCCTATCTTTCTTGCTAAAAAAAATCTTCATATCTCAAAGCTGATAAGTGACCCACAACATGATCAATCCTCAGACTTGCTTCACAAAGCTTCTTGGATCTATCAGGCAAACTCATTGCTGGTTTAGACCCTTCTGACCCTTCATTTATGTTCTCCCCACCAGGATCCGTTGAACCTTGGTTCTCATCCTGTCTTATGCACATGACAAGCTGCAAAGCCAAGAGTTTATTCTGGGTGATCTCTTCACAGTCGCTTTAACAGTGCACAGATTGGTGCCGAAGACGTAGAGGAAGTTACCATATGGGTATACGACAACCCATGCATATCTCAGAAATTTCACATCGAGGACTAACCTTGACCAAGAATCGTCTTACAACACCTAGCACTGGTTGAGTTTCACTGTTCACGAACTTCTTCTTACCCACAGCTTTCTCCAACTTTAGCCCCAATCTTGATGCCTTTGTTTCGGAGACATACACCTGGCTAGCTCCTGTATCAACCATCGCTCAGATGGGTTTCCATTTACACACAAGTCCATATGCATCAATTCTCCATCCATAAGTCGTATTGGTTTCACACGAAAAAAAAACTCAAGCTCATCAAGTTTAGGTGTGGCCTTCTCCTCAAGGCTTGACTAAGTCTCAACTCTCTTTGCTCACACTGCAGAAACCACTCGGTCAATTTCGGGATCCGTAAATGGATTCAACCACTCTGGCTCTATTGTTCCCACTATGGAATTAAACTGCAGATTCAACGCTCTTATGGAGCATGGTTCCTCTCTTTGGGCTCAGACTCTCAGCTGACTTCTCCTGAACTACCTCGCTCAGTGCTTCCCTGATTTGTATCGAGTCCTCGAGCAACATAGCAATGATCATCTTCTCTATGGGATAGTCAACAAGGGTATGATTCCCTTTGCACGTCCCGTACTTAAGCCGCATCTTCTCAGCCATAAAAAGGATTTCATACAGGTTATATAGGTCTTTGAGAAAACTTAAGCATTGCCAAAATACAGGTCATAATCTCAGTATGATTAAAAAGGATTTCATACAGGTCTTTGAGAAAACTTAAGCATTGTCAAAATGAAAAAGGTTCGTAGATTCATAAAAAACAGAGAGCAAAAGATGAAATTAAAATACATCTCCTACTCTATCTTCAACATCCTCTTTGTATTTGACTCAACATTTAGCTCGGGATGCTGAGATTCTCCCCCCGTTAATTCCTTCCTTTGAATTTTCAGCTTTTGGGGTAGCTTCGGCAGATGTGGGAAGGGAAGCACAGTCAATCTATTCGAGTTCTTGTACGGTCAGCGCCGCACCCGCTCGCCCGGTGACGGTAGGCTATACTGTTCATCTCAGCCCCCGCCAGTCCCGCCCAGCCCAGCCCAGCCCCCGCCAGCCCTAGTTCCGCCACTGTCTACGGTAAAGGTTTTTTTTACTCCTTAATAAAGTTGAGATGTCGAAGCTTCAATCAGCCATCTAGGACCACAGTTTCCCTTCAGCGAAGGCATCCACAAATTCAGCCAGCATACCGGAGTGCTTGTGAGGCAACTTGGGAGCGATATTAGCCACCACTTCATTGCATCCGATCTTGCTTTGAAATCTTCAGAAAGTCGATGAATGACCCCTTAAACTGTGGAGTCTTCACCACCTTGTTAGTGTAAGACTCGAGGAGGGGGTGTGGGGCAGCAAGGCTGAATCTCTGTTTCATGAGGAGCTTTTGAAGCTTCAGATTATTTGAAGTATTCTTCTCATCTTCAAGGGCTTTCTTCAGCCTCTCGATCTCCAGGTTTACACCCGAAAGTTCCTCTCGAAATCCATGGCACTCGAACTCATGTTTTTTACGCAGAGCATTGGCTACAGACTCAACGGGGCCTTAAATAGAGAGAGGAACTAGGAGGAAGAGGGCTTGAAGGCCGTCGAAACCTGGTTGCCATTAAAAGTTAGATTTAATATTCACGCATATAACCAAATGATAATTATAGTATAATAACATCAAACTTATTGAAGAATCTTCGCTCAAATTCCCGAAGAAATCCAGAGACAGGGTGGAGGGAATTAGGTCACTTTGAAAGCTCAACTGGGTAAAAATGGGAGTGAATATAGTATATGCATGAGTCATAAACTTTTTAAAGGCAGGACCCCCAGTCGTATGCCCTTTCGAAGGTTGGTCGACTTCAGTACCAACAAAAATATATTAGCATATAACTAGATGAAAATTATAGTGTAATAACATCAAACTTACTGAAGACTCTTCACTCGAATCCCCTAAGAAATCCAGAGACATGGTGGAGGAAATTAGGTCGCTCTGAAAGCTCAACTGGGTAAAGGGGGGGAGTGAATATAGTATATGCATCAATCTTAAACTTTTTGAAGGAAGAACACCCGGTCTTATGCCCTTTCGAAGGTTACCAACAAAAATCTGTTGGGCGGTATCCTCAAGAGCTACCGTCGAAGAGGTTTCTTGGGTTTGAGGGAAAGCCTGAGAAACCTTCCGAGCATTGAGGATGTTCACTGAAAAGTTAAAACAGAAAATGGTTATGATGCATAGTAAATAAGACATACAGAATAAAAGCTAGATTATGTGAGGACACCTTTGGAAGATCCCAAAGGACGTAATCCTCGAGGGGGGGTTCCGTATGAGTCGAGAGGATGAAATCTTTGAGGGGGTGCTAGATTGGAGTACCCTTAGGCTAGACCCTGAAGTTTTGTTGAGCTATAGAGTGTGTGTG
>JAUOBV010327039.1:0-10931 GCA_032360425.1 Rubia occidens | reverse complement strand
TGGAATTAGAACTTCTTGTGGGTAAATGATGTTAATCTTGCTAGATGAGTATGTTCATGTTGTTTGTTATCATATTTGTCCTAAGGTAGCAATGAAATATTGAATGTTGAGTGTAGTTTGTTCTAGGTTTAGTCTAATAAATTCTTTGATTGGTTAAATGGCTAGGAATTTTCTTTAATTATTGTAGTTGTTATCAAATCTATGGTTCTTCGTATATAATGTCATTGACGAAACACCTTTAGGCATTGTTTGTCTAAAGTGCTTATCAATGAGGTTTGCAAATGGTCATTGAACGTCTTTGCAAATTATTAACTAAGAAAATGTGAATTTCGATCTTCAAATGGAAGTGATACATTCCCCATATGCAATTAATGTGAATGAATCAGTGAATGAGTCTATGATATATAAGAGGTTTGGAAGTTGGAATCAATTGCCCCAAGGCTTTGTTAATTGTGATTATACCATTTTTTGATAGCATAACTATTTCACTTTGATAGTTGTGTTGTTTTTTAATTCATAACTTAGAAAACTAAAAAAACTCCCCCCTTTTTACATGATTTCTTGTGTGTGTGTGTGTGTGTGTGTTTATGTGTATGTGTGTGTATGTATGTAGTCTAGTATTTACATTTATATGTGTAAACCTCAAGAAAATACCTTTTGTTCGTGGATGACCCCGAATTGCCATTATCTACTTAATTGTAGCTAGGAAGCAATTAGGGTTTATAAATTGTATTTTTGAGAGATACGACGATGACCTCCCAAATTTGGGTGCCATTTCCCGAAAAGAGGAAGGTATTTTAAGTGTTTGGGGCATATTATGTGTGAATATGTGCTAGTTCTGAATATTTGTTTGTTTGATTTTATTTATTTTTATTTGATCTTAAGTTAGCTTGGAGACGTATTTTTTGATTTCATGGTGTATGGTTCGTACTCGATCCTCTTCACAAGAACCCCTACATTACGACCCCGAGTTAGAGTTAAATTTGAAAAGGGCTAGGAGGTTTTCTTTGAAAAGGTAGAAGGTTCTGCAAAATGGTCACTAGGAGGGGTGTTGTTCACACTTTCCAAACATCCTAGGCACGGGGAGGACAAAAACAAACATCTCTCTGAATTTCATATAGTTTGTTGTGGCATGATTCCCGAAGGGGTGGATGAAGACCTCAACAAATGGAAAGCATTCCCGTTTTCATTGTGAGATACCGCAAGGGATTGGCTTTACTACCTTCCATCCGGAAGTTTCACCTCTTGGATTGAATTGAATAGGAATTTTCTTTCTAAGTACTTCTTGGCCTCAAAGTATGCCACCTTGAAGAAAGACATAAGCAATATCCTCCAATGGCACGAAGGGTCACTCTACGACTACTGGGAGAGGTTCAAAAGGCTTCTCTCAAGTAGTTCCTATCAAGGCTACTCAAAGGAAAATTTGGACTTTTATTTCTAAAATGATCTCCTTTATGAAGATCAAAGGCCAGTGAGGGTACCTAGGGGTGGTTTTCTTGGGAGAAAAACTTAACCCTTCACCTTTGGTAAAACATACCAAACATGTCCATTTTTTCAATCATAGATACATTCTTGTTGACTTTGGTAATAGGAAAGGGTTTAGGAATGATTAATTCCTTAAACTGCTTTTTCCACTGTAAGTTAGTGTGAGGTATCGGATGCAAAGCATCTTTAATCACATTAGAGGAAGTATGTTCATCAACAAGTGTATCATCACAAAGTTCATTCATACAAGTTAGAGCATACAAGGTTTCTATATCGGGTAACACCTCATCATCTCAAGAATCTCATTTAGGCATTTGGAATTTTCAATCATGCGTGAGTTTGCACACTGAGCAATTTATTCACATAAGATTATGTCTTTACGCACAAGAGAAGGATTAGGTGAATTATGCTTAGATTTGTAAATATCAAAACCTACTCTATCCAAGTCATCCTCTAAGGTTAGTGTTGTCGAATGAACATCAATCTTAGTCCTTGATGTTTTAAGAAAAGGTCTCCCCAACAAAATTGAGGGTGCACCACCATTGTGCGTAACATCAAGGACATAGAAGTCCTCCGTAAACACCAAATTGCCAACTCAAACAATAACATCCTTTACTAGACCCCGAGGACTAGCTTGAGAGTGATTGTCCATTTGGATAATCACCCTAGTTTCTTTAAACTCACCTATTTCTAGGTTCTCATAAATGCAATACGGGATGACATTAATAGAGGCTCCTAGATCAATCATAGAATTTTTCACTAATTTACAACCTAAACAAATAGGAATTGAAAACATTTCGGGGTCATCACATTTCTTGGGTAAATTTCTATGATTAAGAGTAGTAAATCCCCCTATTTTTAATTTTCCTAACTTCCTAAGTGGTTAGTTCCTATTTTTAGTGCATGTAACTTTCCAGAATTTAGTGCATGCAACCTCAACCTTTTCGAAGATCTTACGAATGTGCTCATCATTGGTTGCCACATTCAGCCTTCCCCTAAGTGCACTAGGTAAAGGTGGTGGAAGATTCACCCTCGCCTCAAGTGTTAGAAGTTCCTTGATGGGTTCCTCGTCCACCACCAATTATTGATCCTACAAGTTGTTTTTGTTTCTCTCCAATACCAAGTCATCTTCTTACAAGATCTCTCTCTCGGCCTCACTCACCTTCTTCCCGCTTCTAGCTTCAAAGCGCTCACATTCCTCAGATTAATCTCCGGTTGGGGAGGAAGCTTGCTGGACTCTTTGTCTTCGAGTTGGCTTACCAAGGTGGCAAGTTGTCTGACTTGAATTTCAAGATTCTAGATGCTTGAAAATTTCCTAATTCTGAGATCTTCACTCTCACGCCTTGTTCTCTCGGCAAAAACATGATGCTTCTTAGCCAATTGAAAGATTGCTTCCAAGATTTCTTCTTAATACGACTTGTAGAATGAGGCATTGTTAATGGAAGGCCCTTATCCCCTTGGATAGGGTTGAGATGGAGCTTTTCTGCCTCGATTGTACCTTTGCACTTGATTCTCCTTGCGCTAAAATAAGTTGGGGTGATCACGGTACCTCGAAAAGGTGTTCGCGTAGGGGTCTTGCATATCACCTTTTTTGTTCCCACGGAACCCTTGTTGTGGGACCCTACTGAATTGTAGCCTGTGTCCACTGTTGTTGAAGTCCAACGCCTTAACTTCCTTCAAATCTTCCGCCACTTGTGGGAAAACATCTATGTGATGATCAAGCCTGCAAATACCACACACTTTTACTTGTTGAGCCCTCCCTTTCATGAACTCTTTCATTATAGAAGCAAGAGCTTGGACTTGCTCCTCCAGTTCTCGAGAATGAGATGGCTCGTCCATGTTTTCACCCTCGATCTTGGACCAAACTGCCTTGTACCATTTTCCATTCCTCGGAGAGTGCCATTTCCTCCCTTGGGATCTTGTTGGCGATTGAACTGTTGCAAGCGATGTTCACCACACGCATGTCATCATCACAAAGCTCCTCAAAGAAATACTAGACTAAATCCCCCTCCTTGAATGAATGATATGGATAGTTTTCTAATAACCTCTTGAACCATTCACATTACTCGTAAAAGTATTCATTAGCAAACTGAGATATTGGAGAGCTACTTCTTCAACCCCGCTGAGTTTGAAGCTGGGAAGTATTTCTCAGGAAATTTGCGCTTCATGTCCATCCAGGAGGTGATGCAACTGGGTGGAAAGTAGTATAACTAATCTTTGGCCGCATCTCAAATTGGTAAGGCAAACAATCTCGAATTGCAGTCTTATTCCTAGATTCCTAGCGGCTTCATGTTGGTACAAACTAGATGAAACTCCAACAAGTGCTTGTTCGGATCTTCACTGGCCATTCCATGGAAAGTGGAGAAACATTGGATCATGCTGCCCTTGATCTCACAAGTTTCATTGGGTGTCAATGGTGGGAAGACAATGAAAAGGGGTTGGTTCTCCAAGTTAGGAGTCATCAACTTGGAGATATTCAGTTTCAGCCATTTCTTCGCTCTCTACAACTACCGAAATCGGTTCTTTTGGAACTTTCAGTCTAGATATCCTCCTCCTTTGTCACCTACCACATGTGTATTCCATTGGATTACCATAAACCGGGAATAAAATAGTAGCCAACTAAAAAAAACACTAGCAAAAGGATTAGAAGTAACCGGTTACTAGCAAAAACCAACAAAACCAAAAATAAAACAACACTAACTACTCAACTAACACGCTATGCAAGTTAACCACTAGACTTTTAAACTAACATCCCTGGTAGCGGTACCAAAATTTTACACGCCCCCTCCGAGTGTTGCCAATTAATCAATCACACGGGATCCACTAATTAAACCGAGAGGAGGAACAAGAGTCAAAGATAGAATTCATAATTGTTGCTCCCGTTGCTACTACTACACTACCAAAATTGTTAGATAGAGGCAAGTACTTGGTTCATCCACAGAGATGTTCGGAATCTAATAATTAACTACAAAAAATAGTGATCAGGTCGTCAATCCAATCACGTTTTAGGAATAATCAGTGTTGGTAAAATAAGCACTTCAGGAATATTTGCGTGAGATGATTAATGTCATTTCGATCCTTGATTTCATCACATACAAGAACTATGAACCTATTCTAGTGTTTTTGACACGTAGAGCAGGCGATGGTCAAAGATTTCCCTTATCTGTCACCTAAGGGTGTGCATATAAAATCTTCCACCGGCCTCGCCTCTGCAACAAAGAATATGGCTCATTGCGTAGGTCTGATTCTCTCTTGTGCGATTAAGTCCCAGTAGTAGAACACTACGAACACTTTACCACTGGGGGAAAAATAAGTAGGCATCTTATCGATGATCACAAAGGTAACCCTAGTTTGCTACTTTATCTATCTTTACTTGTAATCCTTCGGACCAATTCACCAGCTTACTAGTACATGGTTGATCACGTTAACTCAGCAACCTACATGCACACACCCATGTGGATATGGACCCATTGTTACCCCAAACGTATCTAGGTTTCCTTCACCGGGGGGTATCAATAGTGCATCAACATGAAAGTAGACTTCGGTCTGTGCTAACTTAGTGTGACAATAATGTAATTCATAAGAATATGAAGAATAAGCCAACATAATTATCACAAAATACGTAGAAATAAGTCAATCTAAGAAATCTCACAAAATAAGCATTAATACATGAATACAAATATGATCCCCAAGTTAATTGAACCAAATTATTTCATTGGATCCAACACTTTTGGGCAAAATAAAAATAAAGAGAGGAAAGAAAAAGATCCTAGAGAGAAGGAATGGTATTTTCTTTCTCTATCCTACTCTTGAAGATGAAAAATGGGCATAAATATAACTGTAGTAGACAAAGGTCCATATATATATGAATAGGGAATTGGTCCTTGTAAAAGGCCTAAAAATGGCCAAAAAACCCTAGTAGCCACAATTTACACGGCCAATGGCAAACAGTACGGTCCATCTAGGCTCATGTAAAATGGTATGTGCGCAATGACACGGTCTGTGCAGCTTCATACCGAATGGCCCACACATACTGACATGGGCCATGCAGCCTTGTGCAAAGTTGGGCGCACGAACTGACATGGTTCGTGCAAGGCCATCCGCACCAACCGACATGGACCGTGGGCTAGTGCTTGCTCCGAAACATCTGATTTGCGTGCCCCATGTCATTTGGTGTGGCTCGTTCACTGGAAGAACTTTTTGCTCAGGAAAGTGTGGTTCGATTTTACCATGCTGTTTTTCACACCCCGTGGCCCATGCTGTTTTCACACCTCGTGGGATGGTCTTTAGTTTTAGGACTTGGAATGACATGAACCATGTAAAACAGAGCGATCTGTGCCAATACTTAGCCATTTGAGAGTGTTTTTGGACCCCTCGTGTAACCGTCCCACACGAATGTGCAGAGTCCATGTAAGGTAATTTACACAAACCGTGCAATCCACTTTGTACAGACTGTTGGCTGGCTGACTTGTTTGCTCTGCTACGGAGGAACCCCTTATCTGATATGAGAGTTCTTGTAGTTTATTTTATAGTGCTCGAGAAGAAAATTTTCAATGGTTCTATCCGCAAAGGTATATTCTTTTTGTATTGTTCCCAAAACACCGTGCAACACTTGTACTATGATTTATCCGCTTCTTTCTTGGCCTTCTTGAACTTCAAATCATCTTTCCCCGGGTTCAATTTCGTATGAAATTTTGGTTTTACCTAATTTGCTTATTTATTAAGGTCGTGTTCGAACATAACCTATCTAACAAAGTATATAATGAAAATAACACAAGACCACACACAACTTGGTTACGCAGTTTGGTGAAATTCACCTACATCTGCGGGGCCTGGCCTGATTCAGAATAAATTCACTAATCAGAAAGATAAAGTACAAAGTGCACCATACAACTATACTTATATTTTCTAATTACAACTTGTGAATTTTTGCAAGCTCTCCATGCTACCGATCCGCCTTGATCAGTCTTCTTGTGAATTTGAGACTCGTCGACGCTGGATCTTCTCCTCCCGAGGAATTAAGATATACGATTCTGAACTAATCAACAGGTCACGGTATCTTGGAACATATGTCCGCTGGCTCTCTCAGTACTCTCAGAAAGATATAAAATCTAAGTGCATATTTTCTAAATGAAATTCATGAGTTTTGCAGCCGTAATGTCCACTATAAACAGCCTCATGAGCAGAAAGGAATTCTCTATGGTTATCTCCATAATATTCCTATTCTTTATCTGCTTCCGAAGCATATCTTAATCCCATAAATAAAAAGATTTTCCTTATTTCAAATATCCCATAATATTCCATAAATCTAATTCCACAATTGTAGGGATTTTCCATTAATCCATTATGCTTCAAACACATCTACATAAATATTGCATAAACTTCAAGTTTCCATGTACCAAAATCGCTCAATATTTTACCAATCAAATCCTAATCTTTCCGTATGTTCCAACATGGATCATTTTTCTTTTCCAGCATTAGTTCACAAATGGCAGCACAATTATCAATGAAATCCACATGACTTTACAATCTCCTCCTTTGGCATTTTTGGACCCAACTATTTTGAAATAAAAAATCCAAAAGAAAAACTTTCAATTTTCACAATCATCAGAATTCCAGAAATTCCCTTATGTTTGAACATATAATAATCTGAAATAAATAGAAAACCAGAAATCCAAGAACATAATTCAAATTACACCACCAAATAATATCCAAAACATCCAAAATAGTCCCCCCTTGGGACCATTAACATGCCAAAGTCATAGAAATAAAGAACAAAGATCAGCAAACTAAAATCCGCTCCCCCTGAAACGTATATTGACTATGTTGGAACATAACCCTTCAGAAATAAACTCTGTTCAGGAGTAGCTCCCTAAGCTTCCAACTGAGCCTTCTCTGCTTCAAGCTTGGTCTTCTCAGCCTCCAAAGCAGCAAGTTGAATGGTAATGGCACCCAGCCTAGCATTTAGAGCTATCAACTTGGCTTGTTTGTCCTATTGAGCAGAACTAGAGTCAGCAGACTTCGGCTTCCAAGGTAAATCCTTTACCTGCCTCAAACCAAAAAATTTATTGTTTCGCTTTAACGGCTCAGTTTCCACTATCTCATCCTTTGGCTTGGCGTTTACTCGTTCACTTCTAACCAATGCTGAAATGATACAAGGATACACCAACGCATGCTTGGCCTTTGGGGATATAGCTTGACGCACAATACTGTGATGTATAAGTAAGCCAAGGTTAACCGGTTTCTATGTTCCAACACAGTATAACAACTTGGTCATTTCACCAGTTAGGGAAGTGGTATTTGAAGATAGCATCCAGCAATTTACAGCTACCTGATAGAGCCCAAAGAACCTGGAAGTCAGGAAAGAAGCTTGAGAGTATCCAGTTGTAGCACACTCTGTCTTAACCCCTCCAAATATCTCAGCCAAAATTTGATCATCTGTGACCTCCATTTCTTCAGAAATATACCTTCAAAAGTAGGTGTCTTCAGCCCCAACAACCTGTTGATCTTCTCAGCAGAGAAATTCACAATCTTCCCTCTCACATAAACTCGGTCACACCATGGTGAATCCTTCTCAAGATTTCCAGCCATAATATTCGAATAAACTTCACAAACCAGTTGTTTGTTGTAATCTGAAAACCCAGTGGCAGTCTTCTTCATGCCAATCAGCTCCAAAAAATCAGAAAAACTTGGTTTATAACCTACCAAATCTACAGGCCTCTCAGCAATAATCTTTCTTTGAGAAAATGCTTCTCCCAAGTATAACTAGAAAAATCATCAACACATACAAAGATATACTTCTTACCACTCACACTAGGTGTGTTGACTGGACTCATCAAATCCATATGAAGCAATTCGAGATTCCTTGAGGTAGTAATATACTCAACTGAAAAGTGAGGAGACTGAATTTGTTTACCTTGTTGACATGCACCGCATAAAATTCCACTTTTGGTTGTAAGTGTAGGCATACCTCGTACTGCCTTCGAATTGGCAATTTTCACCAAGGTTTTGTAGTTGATATGGCCAAGCTTCATATGCCACAGAGTGCCTTCATTTTGCTTTGAACTTAGGCATCACACTTATTGCTCCAGAAGATAACAATTGTCTGATGATTGAATACCATAAAGTACTTTATCATTCCCATGTCTCACCACACATTTGTCTGCCTGAAATACAACTATCATATTGTCAATGCACAACTGACTGATGCTCAATAAGTTTGCCTTTAGATCTTCAATAAGTAACACATTAGTGAACACGGGAAATCCTTCAATGTGCATTTCACCTTTGCCAATGCCACTACTCCTCTTCTCATCTCCAAAAGTAACAACACCACCATCATATGGTCTTATTTTTGTCAGAAACTCCTAAGTTCCAGTCATGTGACAAGAACACCCACTATCAAAGTATCACGAGTCTCTAGAATGTGCAATAAGAGAAGTATGATGTATTCATGCGTTTAGGAACCCATACCTTTTGAACCATATTTGACCGTTGGGTAACCTCTATGTTGGAACATACAGACAGTTGTCATCCATTCATGATATCTCTGAGTAATCTGAGACACTGTTCCTTGGTATGGCCTTGAAACATGCAATAGCTACAAATGTGAGGTTTTTCATTGATGTGTCTTAACCACGTTTCTCTTCATGTCGTGAACTTCCATCTTGAAATTTCCCATATCGCATAATACATTGCCTTAGCCAATCCCTTATCGATCTCCAAAGCACTTTTCCATTGTCAAAATGTCATCTAACTTTGTCTTGCTAGAGCTTAACTTCCTGATTGTTGTTTCTGCCAACTCTGCCCTCTCAGTCATAGATTTTACTTTCATGTTCAAATCTTCAATTTCACTGTTAAGTTTTTCAACCTGTACTAACAATTCCTTTTTGTCTTAGCTAATTGATTTTTCTCCATCTTCAGAGACTTATTTGCATTAGTCACCTTTAACCACATGTCATACATTTTTTCATATGAAGTGTATATGTCTTCATCACTTACAGATTGGTCTTCATCATTGTTGGAAGTATCGGCATAACGTATGTTGGAACATACTGTATTATCTGTGTTGGAACATGCAGCATTATCTGTGTTGGAACATAAGTCCACAACGTCCATATCATCACAAATTTTTACTCCAAATGCCACATAATTACTAGTAAATTCCTCTTCATATTTCTCATCTTCTTCATCTTCACTCCATGAGGTGACATATGATCTTCCTTGCTTCTTCCGGGTATTGGCACATTCAGACTAGATATGTCCAAAACCTTCACATTCTCTACACTGAATCATTCCTTGTTGTTTTGCTTCACCGTCTTGATTTCTAGTGAACTGTTGGTTTCCTTGCTCCATGTGAGTTTCATGGTTCTTACCAAAGTTTTGTCCACGTGGTTTACTTCCTCCAATTTTTCTTGTGATTTCTTGTTCACCACATTCTTCAGCATTCTTGAGAAATTTTTAGTGATGAGAGCAATTTCTTCAATATCATCATCATCATCTGATTCATGGTTATGTCGTGATGAAGATACTTTGAAATCCAACTCCTTCTAAGTTTTCTTTGCAGGTTGTTCCATAGTCTCATACGTCCGTAGTGATCCCATTAGCTCATCCAAGGACATTGTGGACACATCTCTGGCTTTTTATATTGCTGTAACCTTTATTGCAAATCTCTTGGGCAGTGATCTCAAGGTCTTTTTCACCAGTTTAGATTCCTTGTAGACTTTTCCAAATGATAAGACATATTAGAGATGTCTCAAAGTTTCCCATTGAATGTGGAAATCATATCATCCTCCTCTATTTTCAATTCTTCAAAATTTGTAGCCACCATCTGTAGTTTGGATTCACGTACACGACTGGTTCCTTCATGTACAGTCTGCAAAATATCCCACGTTTTGTTAGACTGATGACATGTAAAGATGAGTCTAAACTGATTTTCATCCACGGCTGTGAAGATAGCATTCAACGCTTCAGAATTAGCCAGTGAAGCCTTCAATTTGTCTGGAGACCAAGATAATTTATCTTTGAGTTTTTGTTTCCTTGAACTTAACTCTCTTTTTTCTCTCTTTCGAGTTGGATTCTTCATCTTCAATTGGAGGTTCCACTCGGTTTCAAAAAAGTGCCATGCAAGTTCATCCAGTGAATTTATAAAGACCCATATGCATGCCTTCCAGTAGTTGTAGTTTGTTCCTTCAAGCAGTGGTGGCCTAGACACATAAGCTCCTTCCTTTGTCGCCATGGTAAAACTGGATCACATTTTCCTTGACACAACCAAGGTGAAAACGTAAGTGACTAAGCTCTGATACCAAATGAAATTTTAGTTTTACCGTTTTAGCTTAACTATTAGTCCTATGTTCCAACATATCCTAACTTAACCAAGTATGTAAAGTAAATAGCACACGAGACACACAACTTGATTATGCAATTCGGTGAAATACACTACATCT
>JAUOBV010326933.1:0-10932 GCA_032360425.1 Rubia occidens | reverse complement strand
TCAATAATATCCTTAATTAGGAATGGATCACGTGTCCCTTTATGGGCCTCGAGTTGGACTTTAGACAATACCCTAAGCTCGAAGCTCGCGGGCCTCGAAGGGTCGTGGACCAGGTATCATCAATGGCGATAATCAAACCACCGTAGGGGAGGTCCTTTTTTTCATGTTTGCAAACTTAAGCATTAAAGAGATAATAGTGACATCGAGGTTAATTTTTACCACCGCCATGACATAGTAAAACAACATCAAGTTACCAATCGTTGGTTCCTAAGTGTGTCCACCCATTGGCAAGACGTTGAGGAAAATCCACTCGTAGATGAGTCATTGTTTGACAGTCAAAATAGTAATGTTAAACGATTCGGCTTTCCTAGCATTACTTCCTATTCTTTTAAAATATTTCCTAGTCATACCTATAGGACATAGTGGGGTTTCCTTGCTCATTCCCAGGCGACAATGAGTGTGGTAAATTTCTAGGGAACCGTGGGGGATCATCTTGTGTCAATTTTGCGGGGGTTGTGTACAGGCATCCTAGGGCTTCATTTATCGTATACTTAGTCACAGTAACTACTTTCTCATTCACCTTAGATAAGTAATGATTATTTCTATTCTGACCCAAATTAGAGTAAAATTGGATCACCTCATCAGCATGAACAGGTTCCCCAATGCAAAGCAGTTTCTCAAGATATTGTATTTTGAAATGGGAAAGAAAATAATCAATCCCTAATTCACATATGTTTGACTCTAATTTAACATTATAATTAATAAATTATCTTCGAGAAATCCACATAACTTTCCTCAGCTTAGTCATTGAAGAATTTTTTGGATTGCCCGATCTCCGTGAGCGGGCGATAGCTCCTATCGCTCGCCTTTGAACTAGTGCTCATGCTCCTACGGATCATTTTTTATTTATTTGTGGTGTTTGTATGGAGGAATTGAGAGAAATTAGGGTTTGGGAGATGGTGGAATTTGAACTGGTGCAATTGGAGGTTTTTTTATTTCTGCCCTTTTTTATATAATAAACCCATTTCCGAACTCGGTATTGGATCTGGGATACTTTAGGGAAGGGACGTGAGGATTACGAGTTTGGAAAATTTCCAACCAGGGTTCCAAATTTTGGAAAACACTTGAGTCACAAAAAAAACGTTAAAGGATTTCAGAAAGTACATTTATTGCCCATTTGAAAACCCCCGCAAATTTCCCACCAATTTCCCCTTCCAAAAACCTCCCTAACCCTTACCTCAATTCGTCCTCATCTCCACTCCAAAATTTCATCTTCATATCATTTAAGGTATGTTTTAATCTTGTTTTTCATCCATAGTATATTTTATTCAAATTCCTCCACCCAATCTTTTGATTTTACTAGGTTCTAGGGTTTTTTTCATGGAAGATGAATCTATGAGGGTGAATAAATGCTAACCTTTGTTTGAGGAGAAGGTTAGTTGATATGAATCTCCTTGTGAAGACTCTGGATTGCGCCATTCAAGATCTTTAGCTAAACGGAGAATTTCACAAATCCTAGTATAGCCGCACAAACTGATCAAAACTAGCCCTCGGGATCTTAAACAGCTCGAGATTTATGAAGCTAAATAGCCCGCAGGGTTATTTTACAAATCAAAGGGTTCTTTGTTCACTAATAGCCCACATGATTAGTTCACAAAGGGTATTGATATTTAATTAACCCGCATGATTAAGCAACAATGAAAAATGCTCGCAAGAAAAAAAGTATAAACTCAAAAGTCTAAAAAAAATTATTGATAATAATGTGTGTAAAATCGTGGATGGTCTCCTCTATTTATAGGTTATAATTCGGCCATTCAGAAATAGAAATTGAAAATAATTATGGCAGCTTTAAGAAGCTAAAACCATTTCTAACTACAATACCTAATTTATATCTAAATGATGAACATATTCATTCAAGTAAATTAAGCCAAATATTGAATAAATTCTTGAATGAATCTAACTTATCTAAACTTACGAAATATAATTCTAAAAAAATCAAAACTGAATATTCTAAACACTAGATTAGAATATAACTAAAACTCTTTTAAGCCAACATGGCTGAGTTTATGGGATTTATTCATAAACATAAATTAAAATGATCACACTACCACATTAAAAAAAAAATCCAGTGGAAAAAAAAGTATAGTGTTGATCGATCTCCTAAAAATACTAAACTAAGAAAATCATAATAAATGATATTTTTGACCTCGTATCATTAGTCTTCTTTTAATGTGCCATATATTGTTTACATTTCATGACCAAAAACACCAGGGTTTCCATGAGTATATTGTAGTTTCTCCACAAGGGTTAGTGATATTTAAGAGTTCTATGTTGTGTGGGTATGTTATTCATGGTCATTTGTGCAGGGTTTAGGGTTTTGGTTGGGAAATGGTATCCAAAGATTGAGTGTTGCATTCGTTGAGGGTTTTTTGTTTAACTTAGGGTTCGGAAAGCAAAAGAGTGGAGGATTAATTGTTGCATTTTCAATTGGAATCCTTGGTTTATTAGTAGTACTATTGCGGCTTATGTCATTGCTACGTAAACTTCTAAAGATCGGAGGATTTATTGTTGCAATTTGAAATTAAAGGATTTGTTATTTGTATTCTACATTTCATTTTATTAGGTTAAATTTATTCAATATTTTATTTATTTTTTTAATTTTTAGTAATGTTTCGGGATATGTAGATCCTTGAAAGTACGGTTAAGTGATTTTATGGTATATTTTTTAGTCTAGCATAAAAAATGACAATTTCTAATAAAATGACTCGTGATAAAGTTTCAGTCCTGAAATGAGAATCCACCAACAACGAACCATGGTATGGATGATGATGAGGATGAGGATGAAGGATCTGAGGATGTAGGAATACCCCAAACTCATTGTAGAACCTTAGAACGTAGAATGGCTAGGAAAGAGCTCGTTGATATTCAATAAGTCTAACAAGTGTGTGTCGACCCAACGTGCTAAATGGTCTAGTTGGTGGTGAAGGTGGGTAGAACGAGGGTGGACATCCACTACGATAGTTGGCATGAAGTTCCAAAGATTACAAGGCTACTTTATGGATGTAATGCAAGGTAGAATTATTGAATTTTTATTTCCACATATTTGTCCTTGATTAAAAATGTATCTCCGTTATTGACCTTATGGAGTTCAAAATCTTCACAGAGACTATTTGACATCGAATCACCGGACATGGTTGATTTGAGAAGGAAGCCTATGTTGATGATGTCCACGAGTTGGTGTTAATATAATTACACTTTGTCAAGGAACTACATTTTTAGTGATAAGAGGAGTGATCACCCGTCACATTCAACCAGACAATTGGGAGATCTACAAAAGGAGGGCATTGGAGAATAAGGATAGTGTTAGTAATATCAATTTCATATTATTAATTAATTTAGATTAACATGTCAATAGTGATGACATAAGTCTAACATCCTAACTTAGGATACGATGGAAGATAAAAATATTTATGTGAAGAATAAAATTCCTCACTGATTGAGCCTTGGGGGTTATGTCTTGGCGGTAATCGACCTAGTGAAAAATCATTTTAAAGAAGATGTGCAAATTGCAATAGAGGGTGGGATGACCAAAAATGAGGCAAGGGCTTCTGAGCAACCAATCAATGAAGACATTGAGAGGCACAATTTATTCCTCAAAGGCCGAGAAAAGAAAGACGATGTGAAAGATGAAGAAAAAATTCGAAAAGAATTGTAAGTAAAAATTTAAGTGAACATATTATTATTTTCAAAATGTTTTTCTTAAACGTGTATCAATATTTACCTTCTATTAAATTTAAGAAAAACTGAAGAATGATTAATTGTGAGGGCAATTCATTCAAATTGATAAGCACGACATCCTTTGTGAAGCAACCGAAAAATCCGACCACCTAGGGCGTGCTAGGGGAATGGGATCATTCATGACCTAGTGGGAGGCGTTCGGCATTTTCAGGTCCTACGATGGTGTTAAACCTTCTAGAGTCCACATCTTATAGAAAAAATGCTTCTTTAAGACAAACAAATTGAGCAGCAAGACATCCTTATTCGTAGGTTGATCCAATACACCTGCCTTGTTCACCTAACAACTTAGATGATTTGACGCCCGATTGGACCCCTCCATCTAGGGGATCACGTCATTCCCCGAAGATATTGAGGTGAATCGAGAGGTTATTGTTAAAACTCTGAGAATCGAGCAGCAACTGTTCAAACCAGACAATCTACACAATTCCTGCATCCTCATTCGTAGGTTGATCCAACACACCAGGCATGTTCACCTAACAACTTAGATGATTTGACTCCTTATTGGACCCCTTCATCTAGGGGATCACGTCATTCCCCCGGAGATATTGAAGTGAATCGAGAGGTTATTGTTAAAACTCTGAGAATCAAGCAGTAACTGTTCAAACCAGACAATTTAGACAATTCTTTACAACCAAGTGAAAAAGAGGTATATATTTATATTTCTTCAAAATTTTGCTAACAATTGAAGAAATTTGTAAATTAACATATAGTTTGGTGGGAATACAGAAATCACTCTAGTGTGAGCTATATATTAACCAAGGCATGGGTGGTAAACCACTCCACGTAGCCAATAGAGTTTCGCATGAGTTGATCAAACACCATCACTACGTACCTATTGCTGAGGGTATATCAAGGGTTACATTGAAGGATCCGTTGGTGTTGGGCGCCCCTTTGCCAATCACAGACGGAGAATACAAGAGGTTGATTCTGCACGGGGAATGTTCCTACTTTGGCCTTGTCGACTTATATATGTCGATCTTGTAATGGATCGAAACTTGAAGGAAACACGGATCTAAACTGGTGAAACAACACCAAGATCCATCAAACTAACACCTAAATTGGGCCCCAAAACACCCATGAGGTTAGACCTCCATTTGCAAGAGCACAAGTTCTTTGAGACTAACCACACTTCGTACGGGTCCTGTATAATTAGCTTCAACCGCATGATCAAAACTAAACATACTCATTCTTGGGAAATGAATGTGTATTCGGACGCAAATGGGAGATTGTTGCATTTTGAAGTGATTTTTGAAAATCTATGGAGATATGAGCAAGTGAATCATACGATCATGTCCATTTACACCTTGTGAGTTATTTCTATAGTTTTTAGTTAAATTCACTATTTTAGTTACTTTAAATCTACATAAATAAAATGAAATTTCGTAGGTACATATTTTTTACCCATAATCAAAAAAAGGGAAGGATTGGATACATATGTCCGGTGTCGATTCAAGAAATTGGTTGTACGAAACGAGAAAATCGACTACATTTATAAGAGCCTAGGGCGAAAGGATTAGAATCTTTCATTGTGTCATACATTGAAATGTTATACTAAGTTTTCTCGATTTACTTCCGGGCTACATACCACACATTTTGTACATAATTTACATTTTCTTATTCAAGGACCATTGGAGGTTGATTTTGTTTTTCCTTGCCCATAACCGTGTGTATTGGATGGATCCCCCGCACTTCCAACCATCGGATGCATTTGTCGAGATTTTGGAATTGGCGATAAAGAACAATAGTGACCAAAATAAAATTAATTTAGAGGTGGTCAAAATCAAGGTGGGCTATGAACATTATTTTTTCAATTTATAATACTTAATGTATATAAGAATTTAATTAAGAATTTTATGCTGATTTAAATCAGTACAAGAAACAGGCGTAAATTTGGGAGTGTGACTATTATGTCACGTTATAAGCGGCTGAGTGCATTCAAAAAGTCAAAGATAACTTACTTCAAATTGACAAGATATGTGTACAATTGTGTTTAGTAACTAATCTAACTAAGTTTTCTTGTATTTTCTACTAACTTCTTATTTATAGATTTTCATAAAGGCATCGAAACCCTACTCCCAAAATGATATCAACAATGTGAGCAATTATTTGGCTAGGCATCTTATACCCAATCAGTCAGCAATTCTAGGGAATCCAGATATTGCTAAAGTAACACAATTAGATAAATAGTGAAGCTTAGAACTATTGGAATAGATTCCAAGTGTTTCTTATTCCATCTATAGATTATTGCTTGGTTAGCGTTACCTATAGATTTTTTCCAACAAGATACTATCATCTAGTGTGTTATATTTGTTGTTGTGGATTGAGGCTTTTTTTTAGTCGGAGACATGAAATAGAAATATGTATTGACCAAAAGAACAGAACATGTTTCTGAATTTAGAAACCTTCTATTTGATTTACCATAGGCACGATTTGTACTTCCCGAGTTCGGAAATATAAGATGAGAAATCATTTTGGAGTTCACAAATAATTCATATTTATGCCAAATTGGAGTAATAGTTGGATGGAATGGGAACGGAAAGAGGAACCATAATTGCAAAGAACAAAGGAATTTTTGAAGAGAAGATTTTAAAGTTTTTGAGTTCATAATTATATGACTTTTTGAGTCCGGAAACTACATCCATGGCCTGAGGTATGCTGGAAAATTTTTAACTCGGAAACATTTAAAGGCAGTTTTTTACCACCTTCGTTGGCGATTTTAAATGCAGTTCTTAGAACCGCCTTCTTTTGATGGACAATGGAAGGCAGGGTCTGAGAAGGCACAATGAAAGTGCCTTAAATAGTCCGATAGAACCGCCTTTAATCCCCCCCAACACACACACACTAGTGGAACCTCAGGTCCTCATTAAAGGCAGTTCTTCCAAAAGCACTTTTGATTGCATGTTAATAATCAAGGGTTTTCCACTAGTGCTCCCTATGTAAAGGTTATGTAGGCAAAGTCTTAATAGATTATGTGGGACCGATGTTCATAGCATAGCTATCGTGAGGTTTATCCGCAAAGTGTGAGGAGTTGCTATGTATGGTACTTGGTCTTGGATCTTTTGGTATGAACGAATACACGGAGCTTCGTGGTTAAATTTTGTATAATTGGTATTTAAAAAAAATTGAATTTAGAAATTGTGCTTAAATAGTTATCTAAATGTTCTCAATAATAAATATTCTAAACATGTTTGCGGAATTAAAAAACTAGAGGGGTCAAAAAATAGTTTTTCTACAATTCAATTTGTGACTTTAATTAAAATGGAAGTTTTTCTTCAATATCGTTGATGTTTGTAAAAAAAAACCCATTAATTTCTTGTATTGAAATACTATTTTTTCCGAAATTCATGATCTTTTAACTCAAACATTGATGTTTTAAACCAAAATCCTTACTTTTACTTAAATTTTTATGTGTTCACATTTTTTTTAAAATAATTTGATTATTTCTTTAACAAGATGTTATATTCTACTTTTCACTTTTTTTATTTTTAACTTTTCAATGTGATGTTCTAGTCATGTATATTGATGTTTCAGTTTTATTTATTTCGATATATTCTAGTAGTATAAATTGATGTTTTCAATATGTACGTTGAAGTTTCGGTAGTATGACTTGATATTTTATGTTTTTGTATTTAATATTATTTACTCAAGAATCATAATTATTTTTTGGAATATTAGATGATGTTTTGTAATTACAAATAAAAGACAAAATAATGTTTTAATATGTTTTAAGAGGTTTATTAACATGAAATTTTTTCAAAAAATAAATCTATTCTCATCTACGATTATGAACAAAGATATTTTTTTAAATTTGTTCTAAAATATTAATGCATACATGTGTAATGAGAAACAATTAATTAATGATTGATAATATTATTTATATGTTGAAAAACATAGATGAGCTACAAAATAAAATAGCAAGTGATCTACAATATAGTGGTTCAACTGTTAAACTAAATTAATACTCGACATAAAGTTAGTATTCAACAAATACGCTTTTTACTATAGAAATTTGAAGAAAAAAGATAGTAATATAACTTTGTCAATTTCATGCCGACCTTACTATACATGTTGATTAATATTGTTTACACTTGATAGATATTTGAATTATATACAAATAGATATTTACAAGAAAGAAGAGGGAGGAGGAGTTTGAACATAATTCCATGTAGCTTTCTCATTTTGGTATTCGTCAAATTGCTAACAAAATATTTTTTCCAAAGAAATTTAGGATGAAAAAATTACAATAATTTTTATTGGTATATATATCGTTAACTAGAAGAATTTCCAAGGGTGACAGTTATAAATTATGATTGGATATTTAGTCATGGGTGGATTACTCAATTTAGTGTTCTTGTTCTATGTTTGCATCGTGGGATACAAATATTGAAATCACCATAACTCAGCCACTGGAAGGAGGTACATATCCCTGAGGAGATTTTGTTGGAGTTTTTAGCAGGATTTTTCCTTCATTGATGGTGGGGATTTTGTTGATTTTGTAACAAAAAGGAAATTTTTTTTTTGAATAGGTCGGGGTTTATATTTAAGGCTCCCCAAACCTTCGATCAAAGAAGTAAAGTATTGTTATTACATGCAGCTGTAAGCTGTTTGATGATATAAGCAACATTATACACAAAAAGATGATGAGATGCTCCTAAACACTTCCATGTGATTCCATTGCATAAATCTCCACCCCATGTGTTAATTCATGAAATGGCCAGACATGGAAAGATTAGGTTCCAAAATTGCATTCTGGGGTAGAAATCTTTGCAAATCTGCATGAAGCATTCTTAGGTGCAAATTTGCTGCTACAGATCAACATGAAGCATTCTGATAGCAACAGAAGATGGCATTCTGAGGTGGAAATCCTGGGAGGTTTTGCTGCTACAAATCCTACCTAGCAATCTGCAAATGAGAAGAGAAAAGCGCAGCAGTACCATAGTCTAGTAGAGAAATGATATTGCATTTTGAAAAAGAGAAACCGAACTAAAAGGAAAGCCATTTGTAGCAGCAGCAGCAGCTGAAGAGTTTTAGATCAGGATTAAGGTGGATGAAAAGTCTCAGTTCTCAGATTAGGGATTTGCATTTCATCCATTAGAATTAGTCCCCTAGTTCTAGAGTCAAAATTACACCAATCGATTCTGTGTGTGAGCTGATTAACAGTCCAGTTTTGTCCATTTTTTGCAATAGAATCAGCTACCAAATTGCATTGCCTATGAATATGTACCAGTGAGACTCCAGAAATCATGTCCCTAATTGTTCTACACAAATGAAAAAGATAAAAAGGAGCCTTAAGAGGGGACTGGATGTAGGTAACAGCATTTTTACAATCCGTTTCTACTACAGCCAACCTAAAATTCTCCTTTAGTGAATAAGAAGTATTTTAGACTCCAGTATTTTATTTTGATGTTTACCTATTTTAGATCATTGTATATTTTAGTAACTTTATTTGATGTTTAGGTGCTACTTTATTTTGATGTATTTAAGTATTTTATATGATGTTTAATTACACTCCCTATCCCTACTATTCAGTAATTTAAAGTTGTGGAACTTTGACAGCATATTTGAATAAATATATGAAAAGTAATATTATCGTATGAAATACTGTTAGATTCGTCGTAAAATGTAGTTTCTAAATATTAAGTTTTTATGTGATATTATTATACGTAGCTGTATATATTTATAGTCAAACATGTTTGTTTGTGACCGTGAAAAGATTTAGGGAATATGTTATTTTGATGTGCATTTAGTGTTTTTATTTGATTTTTTACATTTTATTTATTTATTTCATGTTTACATTCTCTAATTCAATGTGTACTGTAGTATTTGTATTCAATATTTAACTATTCTAATTGATGTGCATGTTAGAATTTTTATTTGATTTTTAGGTAAACTTTTGGGAAAAAACATCTTTTCAAAGGCATATGGAAAGATGGGTTGAATTAGAATTATAGAAAGGTAAAAAGTTTTAGTTGCAATATTAAAAATTTACTATACAACGTGTAGTAGTTATAAGTTTATGTGCAACCCAAAAAATTTATATTGATTTATTCTAATTTGCATTTTAAATTTTGATTTGATATTTTCATAACTTATGAAAATATCAAATTTCAAGAGGCGGACTCTAAATTTTAAATATTTTTAAAATTTTATTTTATCTTAACAATTTTAATATGATCATGTGTTATTATTTAAATATGATGTTTAAGGATCAGGCCAAACACAAAAAGAAAGCTAAAGATGAGGATAAAAAGACTCTTCTTTCAAACCAAAACAAAAAGAAGAGTCAAGCCAAAACAAAAGAAAGCGGCAGAAAGCCGAAGATGAGGCGCATTTACAAAATGCGCCCTCAGGTTTTGTTTTTAAAAAAAAAGATAAAACATGAGGATGCATTTGTGAAATGCGTCCTCTGCATGCGAATTTTTTTATAAAAATATTGGATGAAATGCGTCCTCCCTCTTTGCATCCAACATGATGCACTGTACCAACAATCATGTCAATTTCTCTGTTTAAGGACCAAATATGATCCAAAGAATATGACACTGCCTCTAGGAGCAACTTCAGGGATGCCGGCAACTCTCATGGGATTCTTAGGGCAGTCACTCACTAAACCTGAATCCCTTATGTGCCATACAAAATTGAAGCAAAGAAGTAAAAAAAAACAAACAAAGCTATGATTTTTGCAACAACTAATAGTACACAATTTACAATCGAGGCCAAACAAGAAAAGGGTTGTGCTTCTAGCACATCCCTGGAAGAACTGTGATGACAATATTACCCGAATCATTCAGTAGTTGGTTCACCTAATTCATATAAATAGATGAAAAATCAAATTAAATAAAATATAAGTGGTGATGAATGAATCGGGTGAAGGATTGGGTCAGGAGATGAGTGATGTTTTTCCATCCATCGCCTAATTAGTGAACCCATCATCTAATTGTTCTGTCATCTGCTCACTTTAATAATATATTAATAAATTAAATAATCATATAAACTATAAATAATATAATATTTGAATGGTAAACCAAGATATATTGGATTAAATTTTATTATAAATTAAATTGACAAGTGCACTAATTTGTACCAGGTAAAGGATAATAACTTGATATCTATTTGATCATGTGATAATGAGTTAAA
>JAUOBV010326825.1:0-10933 GCA_032360425.1 Rubia occidens | reverse complement strand
AACCTAGAGAAATTGTGAACGAGCGATGTTGCATACTTGTCACTCAACCCAAAAGAGGAACGATTGACAAACAAATTCACATTCATGGAACGTAGTAGCTCTGACAACAGCAAAAAAATAGACAAACAACGCGAACATAAACCAAATAAAATTAAGCCAGGATCCTAGTCGACATTAACAATCCATAACCTAATCAATGAACCCTAATCTATGGACACATCCTTACATGAAGCAAATAACACATTCAAACACATTATTCCTAACAAATTCAATAGTAATTTTTTTAAATTTTTTTTGTAAACTAACCACATGTATAAACCATACCTTTTGAGAGGATGGGCAGGATGAATATTGAAATTTGGGGGAAAGTTGAATGTTTTAAGTAGATTATGAGGTGGGGTTCATATAGATAGTCATTATGACCATTGTGAATTCCAACCCTTGTGTGGCGTTGCCTACAAGTCACATAGGAAACAACATTAATGTGAGGTTAGTTTTATTGACAGTAGCCTAACCATGTCAACCCCATTGCCTCTGTTAGGCCAACTATGTCACCGGCGTCGTATGTATGTCATACTTTTGAAAATTTTGACAAACATACTACCAACGTCGGTCATAGATATATTAGGCCTGAAAAATAAAGCCCGCTAGCAAATAAACAGGGCCCGTTTCGGACAAAAACCAATATAAATGACGTTAAAATGATAAAATGTTAATTAGACATCAGTAATTGATATTGTAAATGTCAATGAACGTCATTGACATCCGGTTTGATCTGAATTGATTTCAACACAACTGATGAACTTTCTGTTTTACAATTAAGTTCCTCCTAGGTGGTGGGGGAGAAAATATGTAAAATTGGATGATGTATACCTAGCCTATAAGCTGGAGAATGCTGGACTTTAAGCCCAACCCATTTTAGACCATGACTAAACCAACAAGGAATGCATAATGATTAGGCCCAATGTTCATGTCAATCATGAACTGATAAAGGCAGATCCACGATAACAGTTAGCCACAAATCGAGATTACAGTGATCACGATTGAACCACAAAGTGACTCTCGACCTTAAACCCTAGTCCAGCAGGGCCACGACGATGATCACTTATAAATAAAAGGTGAGAAACACTGGCCGAGTTAAGTGAAACTAAACTGTGAAATTCTAATTCTCTTGAAGGAAAGGCTGACTTGATCGTAGTGTTTTCCCCGCAGTTATGTCCGGATTTATTTTGCAGGAGGAGACATTTTCACGGTGTACAACTGTTATTTCACTTGGTCGGACTGCCATATCATTAGATATAGCTAATGATCAAAATCACATTGTAACAAACATAATGTTACGACTTATGCATCAAGGCCACATGGGTATTCTTCCCTCGTTCTTATTAGTATTACATTACTATATATACCTTGACTATGAGCGTTTTTAATTTGGAAGATAAATTCCACCTCACCAAAATCAGACGAAATAAAGTATTCTAGGTATTTCTTAGAATTTAGAAGTTAAGAAATATCAAACCATCAATTTCACTAAAGTTCAAATGCAGGGCCTAGAGTTAATAATATAGTATATGACCCAAGTCTAGTATGTAAGGGATAATCGGAAGCTTTTGTGGAAGTCTCGTTGGGATCATGCCAGTTTCCTTATCACTTTTGGGGATCATTAATTGGTTGAATGGGTATAGAAAAGGTCTTGTGAATAAAGATTGGAATCCAATTTGAGCATGCTGGTTTACTTTTCATTTTTTATAAATACGTTCCTCCAACAGAGTGGGAGAATTCACAATCTCCTCATACAGTGTATGACAAAACTTTAAGAAAACTAAGCTATGACCCCCCAACTTCCTTGAATTTTCACTGCACCCGAACGGAAAATATGTGTACTATCCAATAGAGGTGCTAATTGGGTTAATCTTCCTTTTTTTTTTCTTAACATTGTATTCCAATCCTCACTATTAGCATTATGAGAAAGATAATTTCCACCAGATAGAATCAAATGAAATTTCATGTGCCATGTTCTACAAGTCCATAATTTCTAAAATAGTGCTAGTACTTGGTCTAAAATATATCGTAGATGATTACTCTTAGGTATATATACAAGGTTCATTTGGGAAGATCTGATCGAAGTCTATCTGGGGATAAGCTAATATCGACGTCGTCTATAAGCTGTGGGTGACCATGGTTATTTTTGGGAATATCGTAATTGAGTTTGGAACTACCTACAAGGAATTGAGAGAAGTCTAAAGCCAAAATTGGAGATAACAATTCATTATTCACACGTATAGGAGTATTTGTACGTGCGAATAATGCAATCTTTACGTCGAGTTTTTTTACAAGAAATATCAAAAATTATACTTTAGCCCATATAGGCGACATCACATATTGTTTGCTTATAACGATTCAATGACCAACACTTAATCGACGTCGGTCAAAATGAAATTTCAGGTGCTAAACGAATTTTTCAGCCAAAATTTTGAACAAAAATTTCCCCCTAAACCCAGCTCATTTAAATCATATTCAGCAACAAGACCACACCTTATCTCATTTATCACCTCCAACAAATGCATTTCTACCTGCCCCAACTCCACACCTTCCTCTCCATTAACAACATTTCAACTCCACTCAAGAACCCAATTTACTCTCATCTCCAAACCATCAACAAGTATCCTAGGATGGAGCATCTCCCGGTTCAAATTGATTGAAGTAGTTTCCCTCCATTCAATGTTCATGTGGAACTTTTATGAACATACCTTCTACAATGATTGAATATTTTCATTAAGTTTGTTGACTATGTTACATGTTATATAGTGTGTATTGATTGTGTTCCCAATATTATGCATTGATTTTAGGGATAATTTTAGGGTTTATTGTGGAAAATAATCAAATTTTAGTATGAACACAGGTTGAATGTGCGACGTCAGTCAGTGCACCTTCAACTATAAGATACAAATGAATGGTTACTGAAGTCATATTTAAAAGGACCTAACTGGAACGTATGAATATCCAACGTCGCCTGGCTTTTGGTTACTCTGACCTCGGTCCTTTCAGCATGCAACGTAGCTATACTGCATTCCATGTTCAGATTTATATCGTACGCTCTCGCCTTTATAATTTGTAGATCCATTGTTACATATGTATCTGCTGTAATAGGAAAATTATAGTTATAGGTTGTACAATTAGTACTGTAATATATTAATAATGCTGGTTTTTTTAAATACAATGCGATTGCTATTGATGAATGATTTTAGGTCATCATATATTAAATAATATAATACTGTATGAGAAAGGATGTCCAACCAATTTATCTACAATTTCGCACTAGTTCACAGCCGAGTGACACATAATCGACGTTGCATGAAACGAGGTCTGGTGAGCAATGTTAACCATTTGAAAAAACGTCGTATTAATCACCCTTCCATGCCAGCGTGCGATGTCACTTTAAACGATCTGCGACGTCGCTTTTTAAATGAACGATGTCGACTTGAATGAGGTCGCACCTTGTTTAACCCATCGCATACCTTCATGCTCTGGGCGATGTTGCTTTCATGTGGAAACCGACATCAATTTTTGCAATATCGCAGATATGATCTACCCTGGTCGACCAACTACCATTGACCGACGTTGGTTGGAAACCAAGGTAAAAGATTTTTTTACATCAATTTTGAACCGAGGTAAAAAAAATACCTTTCACTTCGGATGTATTTACCTCGGTTTTCCAGGACTGAAAACTGAGGTAAAAGGTCCTGTAGAACCGAGGTAAAATTTCATGTTTCTTGTAGTGACATTTTGTTGTATTCGACTTTAAATTTCCTTCCTCGAAGCTCCTCGAATGTTTCTTTTAGATCTACCAAAAAAAATTCATGCCTCCTACTCTTAAAAAAACATGTCATCCACATATATCTCCTTGTATCTCTCTATCTGCTTCTTAAAAAATTGTCCACCAACTGTGGGTAAGTCGCTCCCACATTCTTAAGCCCATACGACAACTTTTTATAACAAAATGTACCCACATATATGATGAACTAGGTCTTATCCTTATCCCATTCTACCATCATTAGCTAGTGATATCCTTTATAAGCATCAAAGTAAGCCAAAACCTGATATCCAGCAATGGCTTCCACCAACTTATCAGTTGGTGGCAAAGTAGGGAAAACTTTATTAAGATTAGAAAAATCAATGCATATTCACCAAACTCCATTGTTCTTTGGAACCATCACTGGGTTAGCCACCCGTTCCAGATAAAGAACCTCCTTTCTAACCTCTGCATTAAGCAGCTTCTCAACTTCAACCTTAATAACCTCAGGTTTCTCCTAGGCAAATACTTTTCTCTTCTGTTTAACTAGCTTTATCTAGGAATCGATATTCAGCTTATGGACTGCTATCTTCAAAGGTACACAGATAATATTAGAAGTTCTCCAAGAAAATACATCACCATACTCATCAGCAGAATTCTACATTTCTCGTTAACATCTCTAAGCACAAATTTTCCTACGGCCACTGTTTCAAAATCTTGGATGGGCAGCTGCTTCATATTATCTGGATTAAATTCTCCATGTACAGAGGCCACATATTTCTTCTTCCTTGCTTCCCTAACTACTGCCAAATTACACTTTTTAGCTACCACCCAATCTCTTTGAATTGCAGCTATCCCTTTGTCTGTGGGAAATCTCATCATTAAATGATAGGGAGACTACACATCTCAATCTTGGCACATCCATGGTCTTCCTAGGATCCTATTTTAAAGTGAGTATGCATCGATGATCGTGAAATTACAGTCTATCATCACCCTCTTATCTCCGTCAGCTATTTGTACCAACAAGGTGATCTCACCTAACGGAAATACAGTTTTACTCATGAAACCAGACAATGGCGAGGCAGATTTTTTCAAATTACCTCGATATCACATTTTTCATCAATGAACACTCCCTTCATCAACGAGTTTCTAATGACGGCTGAGACCGCCATGGGGTCAGCATGTGAAGTTTGATTAGGAACCACATCTGTCTCTAAAAACGTTATTGTCTCATCCAGTCGAAATCTCTTATGTCGTGGCTCTCCCGCAGGAATATAGCGTGAGCCACCGCATTTGAAGACCTCTCCCCCATAATCCCATTAATTGCATTATCACCTTATGGATCACTGGGTTATGCCCATTCATATTCGTTTGATTTTGAACTGGTGGATCATGAGGTCATTCCTCCCTTCTCTCCTCACCTTGATCTCGAGGTCCTCTATCCGCTCTTCTATCAGTGCTTTTCCCGTTATTATGATAATTTCTCCTATACGGTTTCCAAGCCCGACATTCATTCCTTGGCCTGAGGGGTTCCCCAAAATATCCACATCGAGTTCCCGAGCCTTGAAGTCCACCTTCCCTCGCACATCTCTCATTCTCCATCCTTAGATGGCTACAATCATTAGAATCCTTACCATAATATTTGTGGCAGTCACAGTACATGTTCGTAGCTCTTTCCGCTGCCATTGTATTGGTCGTATCCCTAGTAGCAGGAGGGGTTCAAAACACGTCCGGATGCATACTTATATTTCATGCCAGAGATATACTCATGGATGTATACCTCTCAAATTTGGGCCTAGCCATTTCCACTAGTTTCTTACCACGAAGATCATTAACCTCTTCTTTTTTTATCAACCAAGCCTTCTCTATTTCCTTTGGCAGCCTCTATCTTCGAATATTGCTCAACAACCTCCTGAAACTTTTGAAAAGTTCGAAGGGGTGTTGGTATTTAACTTCTTATATAACTCCGCATCATGTATCCCTATCAAGTACCTTTGGATCACTTCATTCTCCGCACTTTACACTACTCCCAAACTTTCATCCACGTATATAAGATAGAAAGCCTTTGCAGTCTCCGCTGGTTTCTGCTTGGTTTGGTACAATTCAGGCAAAGTCTTAGTGAACTTCTTCTTCTAAGCATACTGACTTAGAAGAGCCTCACTAAAATATTGGTAAGAATGTATAGAACCCCTATGCAATTTGTTACACCATTCTTAAGCCTTCCCTCAAAGGTAACTCCCAAGAAGCTTACATGTCAATCTCTTATCAAAATCCTGCGAATTCATAACACTCAAAAATGTCTGAATAAACTCTCGAGGATCTAAATATACATCGAATGTAAGAAGCCCCTCCGGTGGCTTTGTGTCCACCAGCCATCGAACTGAGGTTATCAATGAACTAAAGGAAGAACATAACATGGGATGTTCCCAGGGTCCCATGGCTCCTGAATACATTAGAAGTTGTCTGAAAATTCCATAAGGTCCTTGATCAGAAGTGGGATTCTACGAACCTGTACTACTAAATCCTTGGATCCCCATGGAAGGCACCGTTCTATATCCAACTTCTAATCCAGGGAAAGCAACTGTATTGGCATCGAAGAGGACATCAGATACACCATCCCTTGAGAATAATATAGAAATGATTGTTTGGGTAGTGGTTGAACCACATCCTAAGCATATCCAAGATATAGGAATGCCAACATGGGTTGAGACACAGGCTTCACAAGAATTTCCATAACCGTTGAGGGGTACCATAACCATGGAGGGCGTCATACCTCTCGATGACCTCATTGGCACAGAGGGAGAAGTGACTTGATAGCCTGCTGATATTAGCATTTGCACCACCTGCACCAAATCTGGCTGCGAATCAACCGTTCCCATGTCTCGATTAGGCTGAATAGTTTGTTCATAAGTCTTAATTGAAGAATCCCTAGAAAATTCTGTAAAATGTCCGTCCCTCTCATCAGTAATTGGCAGGTTCTACAAAGAGCCTTTATTCTCAACACCTACACCAAGCTCCAAACTAATCTCTAGTTGCCTTGAGAATCCTGCCACATCAGCTCAAGACCCTCGATAGGCACTGAAGTAGGTCCAATCGATACTTTTATCATCTCATGCTAAACATTATGTGAGGTCGGGGGATTAACCATCTTACTCTTTCTCCTGTACGGGGTTTGTACCTTGTCACCAGTACCTATTCTCTTGAGTCTCAACCTCTCACTTCTTCTAGTAGTTGTGGAAGTGGACATAAACTGAGAGACTTAAATATAACTTAATTGGTCCCACCGGGTGTGCCAATTGATGTGTCTTGAAACTGATTAATCTGCACCACAAGTCCATTGGTCACGATCTCAAAAGAAACAAGCCTCGAGAAGTCCCAGGGGAAAACTCTCTGATTATTAAGTCAGTCAACCGTATGAATACCGTAAAGAGAGAATGAATACCCAAATGTAGACATGCCTTGTATTTATACCTGAGTAGCTCTTGCAGTATTTGTATTAAAATATACCTCTTAAGTGCCATTAAATACAGCCATTATGTTTGATCGTTTCCTTTATTCTTGTTGGGATAAAATAGGCCCAGCAACTTATTTGGGCTCCTTAGGTTAGACTATCATGGATATCTGATGGATTTTTGGTCCTTACGAGCATCTAGATCCTTTTTGTGAGATTCATATGTTGATTTCTCGTAAGCACTTTGGATAGATTTTATAAGGCCATTAGCAAGGATGGTAGAAGATTGAAGGCCATAAGTTTAAATGTAGTAGTAGAAAGTTTCGGCAAAGAAAGGAACAAGTTTTGGAGAAGTTGAAGAATAACAGGGCTGTGTAACTTGGCACAACTTGTGCTAAAGAGTTAGAGAATAACAACTGGCCGTGCACTTTGGCATGACCCGTGCCATAAAAAAGGGCGAGGAATGCTCTCCAGTCCATTCTCCATGCCCCTTTGTACGGACTGTGCTGGCTGACATGTGCACTGTGGCATAAGATGTGCCAGCATGAACTGCGTGTCTGCTAGGGTTTTCTCTATTTTTTTTAGCCTTTTAGCCCAAAATTCATCTACTATATAATCTAGCCTTAGTATTATAGTATTGAAGTTTGTTCATTATTGTTGTTCCTAGTAGTAGGTAGGAAAGTAGAGGCTCTCTCCTCTCTTCATTTATTTCTTTAATTCTTGCCTAATGGCATTAAATCTAATGATTGCTTTGGATTAATGTCTTTAGACTAATTATTATCTTGGTGTAGCATTTGTTTTTATGACATGATTTATGATTTTGTGAGATTTTAGATTACCCAATTTTCTATGTCTAATGAAATTTCGTGTATGATTTGTATTTTCCTTTCTTTTATGATTTATGCATTTACATGCTTTATGATGCATCCATAATTCTATGCATAGTATAATATCGTGCTAGACTACAATGCTATCTTGGGAGTGTTAGGTTAGGGCCATTGTAGTCTCGAGAGAACTAGGGAGATGAGTGCATTCATGCTATCTTGAGAGTACCGTGGCGATCATTGGACTTAAATTCTAATTGGCTAGTTGTGTGAGTGATTGCATTTTAGCGGTGCTAGACTAATTCCTAACGAGGGGAAACCCTTGGCTTACCCCAATAGATAAGCATTCTAGTTTGTAGTGACTATGGTCGTGGAAACCCTAGAGTCATCAAAAGATGCCATTTTTTTTGCCTTTTTAGGCCTAGGGTTGGTATTCATAGTGGAGTACCCCGTACGTATTAGACTCACTCCCGTACCTAAATTTTTTTTGTGTGAGGGCTTAAGTGTCTTCGAAGAGGTTTGTTGGCATTGAAAGTAAGGTTACGGTGATTAAAATTAGAGTAGGGAGGATTGGAGTGCATCCCTAATTACGGAGGTTACGATATGGTTTTTAGGGAGCAAAACCACTGTGTGACAGATAGTGGGAATTCCCAACCATCTTCACAGTATTTGACATAGGTATGAGAATAGATTTATATAGTTATATGTGATAGACTATAGGATCAAAGTCATTAAATTGTTCATGTTACGCAAATACCCCTAAGACTAGTTAATCATAGTTTAATTCTTGTTGCTTGCATGCTTAGTAGTTTGTTAGTCATAACCTCCCATTTATTATCTATTTAAAACACTAGCTATTTCCGACACACAATTGGGGTGACGCCCGATTGTGAATTTTTCCGAGCTAACCTTTAAATTCTAGTGTCTCTGTGGATGGCCTTGGACTTGTCACTAGCTACTTTATTGTAGTTAGCAATGAGTGCGGGAGAAACTTTACAGATTTTATCTTTGATCGTCTTGCATTCTGCGGGTTAATTTTTCCTGAGGTAATGCAGATCACCATGCCACCACCAACACCTCACCACTCTTACCCAACCACCACCCCACCTTCCAGAGAGAGCTCATTAGCGCCAGCCCATTTAATTGATGTCATTCCCCTCCCAGCCACAGTTTGTCAACGCTGGCTAATTTCTACCCAACCCTGCCCCTGATGCGCCTAGCCACACCTAGCCCTGTTGTGTGTTAGTCCAGCCCAGACCAACCCTACTAAGTCCCACCATTACCCATTCTTCCCACAACCCCGCCCAAACCTAAAACAAGCAATGCCAACCCCAACACCTCTCTATCGATTTAGCTCCCAATGCCAATAGCGTTAGCACAACCACTGCTCCAAATCTCCCAAATAGATTAATAAGCTGGTTTCAATGTGAAGAAAAAAGGGTTTTCGAGGAAATCATTCAACGGTGGCAACAAAAAGAAGAAAATAGGTAATATAGATTTTTTTAGTAGGGCTAAAAGTGTCATTTCATTACAATCCGGCCAATTCCAGCATAGGCGATTGGATTCAATGACTCCCAGGGTTATATTGGGACATACATCATAAAGTTAGGGTTATTTTGACACTTTCTTGTTTTACAGGTTTATATTGGCACTTTCAACCTAAAGTCAGGGTTATTTTGGTACTTAGCTCCTTTTCATATCTTCCTCCTTTATTTTTGGATAGATCTAATGAGAATTTGTATATTTTCTTTTATCAGACAAGGAAATAGTTTAACCTCCACCTATTTTTTTTAAATCCTTGGCTTGTAAGAGCCATCAGGTTTGGTAATGGGCCAAAGTTTTTCAAACCATATGGGTCTGGTTCAGATCTGGTAATATTTTCTTAGAATTTGATTTGAGTCTCATTAGACCCATCCCAAAACCTATCTGGTACATATATAACTTGCCTTTCCCAACTTGGCTAAAACTAGGTATAAGTAGAAACCATTTCTCTAAAATATGGCAGTTTTCTCCCAGTCTACGATGACATAAACATAAGAAACACCACTAATTGCTAAAAAAAAAGGGATATATCATAAAGCACCACTTGCCAAGATGCCCCATAATCGGACCATGATTCAAAGATAGGAGCGTGATAATCAAACCATGACCACACCATTGAAAACTATAAAGAAAGAGAAAAAAACTCGGAGAAAGGTAAGTGAAAACTACTATGAAAATACAAATATGATTAAACTATATAGACTTGAGCATTGAAGCTCCCTCTCCGAGACCTACCCTGAGACATTCGTAGTTACCCGAGGAAGCATGGACACGCCGTGAGCTGTTCTAGGAATTATCACTATTATAAAGGAGTTCCCCACATCAGTGGTGTTGTCTACGGGGATCATTTTTTTTTAAGTTTGATATCTCTCGGGAAAAGATGGAGTTTATGTAAGAGCTACCACCTATATAACAAACACCGATAATGCTTAGGCTCAATTTCAAATAAGTAAAGGATCGCCATAACCCTGTCAAGGCTAGCAACAGAACATACATCGAAGAAGCACCGATAATTCTTAGGCTCAATTTCAAATAAGTAAAGGATCGCCATAACACTGTCAAGGCTAGCAACAGAATTATGTTCGTACATTACAAATCATTTTTGTTGAGGATAGTTTGCAGTAAAGGATCACTTTGTCAACAACTCGAAATAATGGTATGCTTGCATATTACAAATTATTCGTGCTAAGAATGACTTGCAGAGAAGGTATGTTCGCATATTAAAAATTGACAATGTCTTGTGCGGGACCGTCTCACAGCGAGACCAAGGATTAATGTGTAATATTATGAAGTTGAATTTGAGATGGGGTTCCAAATATAATT
>JAUOBV010326609.1:0-10936 GCA_032360425.1 Rubia occidens | reverse complement strand
TAATAATAATTTAAAAATTGAAACATTTAAAAATATAATAAAAATAAATAAAATTTAAAAGTATATATTATCAATTGCACAATGTACAATATGAACCTAACTAGTATCATACTCTTATTTTTAATGATTAATAACACCATACTATTCTATAGGTATCTAAGCAGAAATCGGCTGAATGGTTCCATTCCAAGAGAATTTGGTGAACTTGCGTCGCTTCAATACCTGTAAGTATCCTATCCGATCGTACGAAAGAAATTCAAATTCTGAATTACTATAGCTATATATCACCTCTGTTCTAAAATTGAAGTCTTATAAAACAAATATTAATTTCAAAACACCCTTTTTTTATGACAAAGTCTTGTGCGAGACTGTCTCACAACGAAATCAAAGATTAATGTGTAATATTATGAAGTTTAATTAGAGATGAGATTCAAAATATAATTTAAGAAAGTTTGTGAGAGGAATGAGGGACCTGAGTGCTAATATTACTTTTTGGAGGGTGTTGGGTATAAATAATTGGGGAATTAATGTTCTGGGTCATAAGAATCTCGCAGGTCAAAAATCCGGGTCAAAAAAAATTTGCGGATCAATTTTTCTCATCATTTCCGCGCAATGCGCGGGTTTTTACTACCAGACTTGATGTTTTATTTTCAGTACTTGATGTTTCAACCAAACCTTGCGATTTTTTTCCGTAAGTCTGTTTTCACTAAAAAATCATGTGTTTTAAAGTTAAATTTTGATCTTTTATTGTAAATATCGTGATATTTTATAAAACACTTTATACGTGTTGACTCTAGTTAGTGATATTTTATTAGTATAATAAATTTTAATTTGTAATTTATATTTTAATTTTGATTGATGTATTGGGTTTTCAGCAAGTCCTTGTAAAAATTCATGTTGATGTTTCTTATTTTGTTAAATGTAGATTTTTATTCAATTTGTCCTGATGTTTCAATAATGTGTGAATTAATTTTTAAAATTTTAATATTGAGATTCTATTTAACACGATATCAGTGTTACATTTTTGTACACACTTTGATGTTTTATAATCCATATGTATTTTAGTTCAGTGTATGCCTTGATGTTTTTCACTTCTTTATATTCCTGTTATTCTAAATAATTATTAAACTTAGATATATTTTTTTGCAGGTACCTAAATGTAAACAACCTAAGTGGACCCATTCCTCGCAAGTTTTGGAATGCCAAAAACCTTACAGAACTGTATGACCATAAGATTAACTTTTATGTATAGTTTTTTCACCTGCTATTAGTTGGTACTGTGAATTTATTTTCCTTTTCTCAGGAGGCTTGGGGAAAATCAATTTAATGGTTCAATTCCAGAGCCTATGACTGCTCTTACAAATCTCCAAGAACTGTAAGTCAAGTAATTCATTAAATTTGTTCCATTGTAATTCTTTCACCGATCTTAACAAATTTAAGTGATGCATAAAATTGGATAGTATTGCCAAGCTTAAAATTCATGAAAATAACATACTAGTAAGTTAGTTGTATAAGAAGATGCTATTATTTGCACCACGTTTGTCTTTTATTTGCAACACATTTCATCACCGTGAACTTTTAAATAATTTATCTCATTAATAATTATTTTCAGATTCCAGTAACACAAATGTCATATATGCTGCTTCCAATGGTATCTTGTTGACGAACTTCCTCACAATAAGATATTAATAAGTCTTCTGAACAGTACTAGTTTGGTGTGTCCTAGTGTACGTGTTGTTAAATTTAGAGGTATCTTGGTCTGCCATATTAAAATCAATTGGTACTAACTGAAGGTGATCTAAAACCTCATATGTAAGTCATTATCTTTGTAAGAAACTGATGTGGGACATATCTTTCAACACATGTATCACATTCTCACAATAGTTGCTTTTGGTTATAGTTACTAAAATAATAGTTAGATTACGGTACGTAATTGACAATCTAACCATTGGTATAAAATGTTGGACTAAAATCCCATTAAAAAACGGTTTTAACTTGGTAAAAGATAACTGAAACAATAATCTTTGGAAACTCGGTATCCATTAATTTGCCAAATATATCGTTTCTCACTTAATACTTGACCTTATTATTCCACAACTTATTAATACCGCCAGTATAAAAATATGATCCATCCTTTATAAACTTGTATCAGTTTTTAGTTTTGATAATTCTAACAATTGATGGAACTAAATACTATTAGTAAGTAGGTGATTGTAGAGATATTTTGTGATATAGTTGTACAATAGATAGAATCCTGTCCCTTTTATGATTCTATCTGTGATTGTGTATATATATTGTACTCTTGTGTCATTAATAAAACACACATTCATATTCTACATGGTATCAGAGCCACCTATTTAAGACCTGGGCCCAAGTTTGGCTTATTGGGCCTATGTGTGGATCTCTTTAATTTGGCCCGATATGGGTCGTGGAGTGTTTTCACGTTGGCACGTGAGGAGGCGTGTTGAAAGATATATCTCACATCGGTTCCTTACAATGATAATAACTAATATATAAGGCCTTGGGTCACCTCCACTTAGTACCAATTGATTTTAAGATAGAAGCCCAAGATATCTCTAAATTTAACATGGTTTCTTTGAAGACGAAGAAACAACCGACTGTTTCACGTTCTTCGGTAGAAGCGGAATACAGAGCCATGGTTGTTGCTTGTTGTGAGTTATTGTGGCTTAAGGCCTTTCTACGCTCTTTGGGTATCTCACATTCTACTCCGATGCGTTTATATTGTGATAGTCAGGCAGCCCTTCATATTGCGGCCAATCCAGTGTTTCATGAGAGGACTAAGCACATTGAGATTGACTGTCATTTTGTTTGTGATTTGATTCAGTCTGGTGAAGTTGTTACTTATCATATTGGTACTTCTAGTCAACCAGCTGATTTATTTACTAAGGCGCTTGGAAAGCAGTCATTTCAGGGTTTACTGGGCAAGTTGGGCATTCGGAATCCTCATGCTCCAACTTGAGGAGGAGTGTAGAGATATTTTGTAATATAGTTGTACCATAGATATAATCATTTTCCTTTTATGATTCTGTCTGTGATTGTGTATATATATTGTACTCTTGTGTTCATATTTTACATTTTGCAAAACACATACTACAGAAGAGGAGTTATAAATTTTAGTTATACCTTTGCTTATTTCATACTTAGTTGTACGTATATAACGGCACTTATAATATACACTGCTTATATAGATTTTATTGATCTTATTTCGTAGCATTTCCCGAAAACTTGTTCTGGATCCGCTGCTATGCAGGATTGACGTGCTTTTTTAAAAATATCAGACGATGGTAAATGGTAATTAACCTAAAAATCACGTCGTTTTCAACTTTTCACCCATTCAAAATGAATGGAGTATTTCAAAATTCGATCAAACACGTCCATTTATTAGGACTGTTGCTCCCACTTTATCGCCTAATAAATGCACTGTTTTATGTTTCTATTTTTAATTTTCATGAATCCTATAAGTTAGAACATGAGTTTGTCTGTACAATTATTCATCTTCTGTTTACTTTCAAAATATTCAACCCAGCATGTGCTGGTTTTGATGAATCTATTTACGTAAATTAATTGTTACCTAATTCAGTTTATTTCAATTCTATTCAATTTATGATTTTAATTGTTTATGTAAATTTATGTTTGTTCATGCGATTTCAATTCAGTTTATTATTTGTTTTAATTTTATTTTATCACCATAAGTTATGTTGATGTATAAAAAAATTATTTAATTTTATTACAATTTAGTTTAGTTTATTTTGAATTATAATACAAATAAACCATCGCCCATTTAAAGGGATTAACGCCATATTCTTTTTCAACTAAACTAGTGTTCAATTCATATCTGTTTAAATATTTAAATTTTAAATTTCAGTAATTTTAACATAATTAAATTTATATAAATTTTAGTTAATACAGTTTTTTATCATAATTATTAATTATTATAACCTAAAAATTATTTATTTTTATTTATTTCAATAACGTATATTTAAATTTAGTTCATTTAAGTTTAGCTTATCTAAAATTATTTAAAATTAGTTCAGTTTTATTAAATTTATTTTGGTTTATTTAAATTCAATTGAATTCATTTCAATATAAATTATTGTAGTTAAGCTCAATTAACTTATGTTGGGTACAAATCAAGCGAAAAAATGACATTAATATGTAATTTAGAGATATTCCTTTTAAATAATCTTCATTTTAATTTAATTTAATCATTATATTTAATATGATAAAATTTAATTTATTTTAATTCTATCACTATTATCCCCACTACACTTATTTATTTATTTTATTTTGATTCACACTAGTGGAGAAGGGGTTATTAAAGGCGTTTCTATCGAACAGGAGAAAACACTTTAGAATCACCTTTTTTGACTCTGCCTTTGATCGATTTTGATCAAAAGCGGTTCAAAACCCGCCTTTGTTTGGGCCAAAATAGGTTCCGAACTCGAAAATTATTTCTGAGGTACAAAAAAAGCATTCGAAAACTAAATCGGTTTCCGGAAGCGAGATCTGGAAACAACTACAACAAGTGAAGGGGATTAAACCACCAACAACAAACAGATGTTGTAAACCAGAACCAACAAGCGCGAGGCGGCGGGGGAGAGCTTCAGCGGCGGAGGGCTTCACAGGCGATGGCAGAGGTGGAGGACTTCGTCAGAGGAGGGGGGGAGGGGGGTTTCGATGGATAAAAGCAAGTGACGGAGGAGGCGGACTGGAGTGAGCGTTGGTGCCGGAGAAGGGCTTCAACGACGGAAGGCAAGCAGCGAAGGAGGTGGACTGGAGTGAGTGGTGACGCGGTGGTGCTGGAAACGCGGCGGCACAAAGCTTCACGACGGTGACGCTGTGGCGCAGAGGGATCTCCAGCGGCGGAAGGATGAGAAAGGGAGAGGCGTTGATCGGAGGAAAATGGAGGAGGGCTCTACGGCGGAAATGAAAATGGGGAAAGAGGGCTCAACAGCGTAAAATGAAAGTGGAGAAGAATCAACGGCTGAAATGAGTGAGGGCTAAGGAGGATTTCTTAAAAAATTACACTAAGGGTTGTTTATATATTCGGCCAAAAAAGGCAGTCCATTAAAGAGTCGCCTTTAATGGATTTTCATCAAAGTCGGAACCACTTTTAATCTATTTAACACCACCTTTAAAATAAAATGTGTGATCTGGAAGGGAATTCTAAACTCGAAACTTGATTCGGATCCTAATTAAACTCGGAACAGTTGCAAATGCTATTAGACGAACCTGATTATGGCGATTGTTTTTAGCTTGACAACTTAAAATGAAAGCGCTAATCTCATGAATCCGTCAATAATTAAAATAATGAGTAGGAAGTTTAAATTATTTTTTCTATCTTTATTTCTACAAAGAGATTAAAAAAATGAATGTTTATTTTAAAAAAGGAAAAAATAGGTGTTTTTAGGTGCTAATAATACTTTAGATACTAATAATACTAAGTTGAACTCATTGCAACACTTTTACACGTATTACCTTAAATGATGTTGCATTAGATTTAATATAACACTTTTTAAAAATTTAATGTAACACTTTTCAATATATATGTAACACTTTTCAAAGGTTTAAATAACATTTTATAAGCTATTGTAACGCTATTAATAAGTGTTGCAAGGAAAGTGTTACATTGACTTTAATTTGTAGTAGTGTGTTAAATTTAAAGGTATCTCGGTCTTCCATCTTAAAACCAATTGGTTTTAAGTGGAGGTGACCAAAAACCTTATATATATATATATATATATAAGTCATTTAGTTATTAAGAAATTGATGTGAGATATATCTTTCAACGTGTTCTCTCACGTGCCAGCATGGAAACACTCCATGACCCATATCTGGCCAAATTGAAGGAGATTCACACATAGGCCCAATAACCCACCCTGAGCTCCGATACCATGTTAAATTTCAAGGTATTTTGATCTTCCATCTTAACCAATTGACTTTAAGTGGAGGTGCTCCAAGACATTATATATATATATATATTTTAAGAAATCGATGTGGGATATATCTTTTGATATAGTGTCTCTACTTTCTTTTTAAGAGATTAAGTTCATCGATCAAGTTTTATGGTCGAACTTTTTATTTAAATTACACCCAATAAAAAGCATAGATAGTCCAAGTTGTACATACATGATAAAATTGAGAGAAAACATCATTTTTAGTATCCACTTTTAGGTGAAACTACATATTTTGTTACTTTTTGAAATTTTATTCATAAATCGCTCCTATATTATTACGAAATATTCTCAATTAGTTCCTACATAATGTTAGCTAGTTTAAATGAATCAACAGTAACTTAACCTTTTTTTGTGATGATAGAGTGTCATCACTAGGAAGTAGGGATAACATAAGAGATTGTGGATATGATTGGACTGGTGATGTTAGGAACATGGTGGAGAGGTGACGAAGAAAAAAAATTAAAACGTCAATTTAACACTTGTGGGAGAATGGCCATTAACGATTCCATACAAAAGTATTAGGATCACTGTTGAATTTAGGTACCGAACTCAGAACCTTTGATTTCAGGTGTAAAATTTGAAAGATGATAGCGGTTAAATTGTCGTGTATTAATTCCTTTTGCCATCTGTTTACAGTGTACAAGCTACATTATTCCTTACAAGAGTTTTAATAATCCAACTCACATTTCTTTCCTTTTCTCTTCCTTTTCTTACAATTCTTCCTTTCCAATTTTTCTTCCTTTTCCTTCATAATTCTTCCTTTCAAATTTTCATTCATTCAATCTTTCACCAACCATAGCTCCCCAACCCATCGCAACCGAGCGCTCCCCAATTCGCAATCAACGCTCCCAGCTCCGGCTCGCCACCAACGTTCCCAATTTGCCACCGTTGTCATAGCAAATAAGAATTCCAGTTAATTGTTCAACAACCTCCCCAACAACAATGATGAAAACTTTGGTGTTCAATTAACCCAATTTCAGGTAGTCCAATAGGTATAATGTTGTAAATCTAACAATGTGTTTGGTAGTGATATTGCTTATTTAGATGTTAATAGTAGTATCCAGATGTTAAATTTTGATAAATATGATCTTGTGGGATGCTGTGGAGATGTTTATTGTAGTTTTTTTAAATTGATTTGGTGTTGAATGAAAGTCTTTTGGTGAATGGGTGAAGATGTTCGTTGTGGGAGAAAAGTTGCTATGCATCTCTATTTTTATTTTTTTTAAATATGGGAAAGCAATTTAGAATTTAGAATTGCATTTACAGCGAATTAAAAATGTGTCGTGCATCGTCACTATCGAGTGGTTCGAAACTGCCGTCTAAGATGCAAAATAACTGCCAACTACGGAGGTTCTCTGCACTATTATCAATTTGTCATCTCAAAAGTTGTTAAATTATAAAATTTAAATCTCTGTACTTGTTGAGTGGTTTGTTAACTTCATTAAAACGTGTTTTGTGCAGAACCAATTAAGAACATTTCATAATAATGTGAAATTTTTTTAGGAACAAGTTGCAAAAAAAGGCACATAACTTGTAATTTCACCTAAAAGTTAGCAACTAAACTCTCATTTTCTTGTAAAATTGAGCCAAAATTCGGTGTTGTAAATTCTAAATTGGTGAGAGTTCTTATTAGAGTAATATGCTTATGTCATACAATCAGTTGGTTTTATATAGAGACGACTTGTGAGGTGTGACCCTTCAATGTGGAATTCAATGGTATTGTTTATCGCACGAATATTCATTGGGCCAACCAAACCAACCCTGAATTCTGATACCATATTAGAATACTCTCTCCATCTCAGGTTAAATTGCACCGAATATTTTTCACGCTCATCAAGAAACTTGTCTAACCGTTAATATATTTAACTACGTATAATAACGGCAAACAAAAAATTACTTTTGAGAAACTACTTGTTATGACGAATCCAACAATATCACATACGACAATATTATTGCTTATATATCTGGTCAAATATGCGTTCAAAGTTGGACTGTAAATAGTGACATAAAGTGAATTGTGCAGTTTAACTTGGGAAAGAGGGAGTAACAAAGGGACAAAACCCGCAACCTCCACCCTCGTGACCCATACCCCATTTCTCTACCTTTCTGTTACACCTCATTAATTGTTCCCCCCGTGCACAAATTCATTTAAAATTCCAGATTTTTCCCAATTTTTTTTTATATTATGGAATCCAAGTCGCTGGCGCCGGAGTGGTTGTTGATCCCAGAGTCCGGCTCATGTACATGGTAAATGAAGGTGATGTATCGGCGTTCGATATTGATGTCGTCAGCTTGCTCCTCCACCGCGGCGCCGCCGCCATGGATGTCAGGGATCGCTGGGGCAGCACGGTATGCGATCATGATTATAATTTATTCACTCTTGTAGATCATATATCATGATTAGTATGTTTAGCCTAGTGAATCGAACTGATGAAAGCTGTGATTACATAGCCTCTCGCGGATGCAATTTATTACAAGAATAACAATGTTATTAAGCTTCTGGAGGAACATGGGGCAAAAGCACCAGTACAAGCATAACGATGTTTTTGTGAATTTTGTCTGGTTTGAAGCTCAACCGGAGTGCTAAGTTGTGTTGTAATTTTTGTTCTTGTACAGAATTCACGTGAAGTTCCGGAGTATGAAATTGATTCTGGAGAACTAGATTTCAGTCATAGTGTTAACATAACTAGGGTATAGTCTTTTTTTCAGCAAGCTACATATGAGTATGTGATGAGACCTTAAACGGCACTTCTTTTTTCAGTTAGTTGGTAACTGCCCTCGTATTTTGATAATTCGTTAATGCTTCTTTCATTTGCTTGTTATGCACAATAGGGAACGTTCTGCATAGCTTCTTGGCGGTCGCTGTTAAGGATTTATTCACAGATGAAGATAAAGTGTAGTTAATAGATTTGAGCCTTAGGCTTCTTTTAAATGTTTATGGTGTGTCTTTGCCTTTACTGGTTTGGTTTTGTGTTTCAGGAAGGATGAGCTTGCCTTGGTTCAGAACTCGCGTCATCCTCAGTTTCTTGGTGACGGAATACCTGCCAAAGGTACCTTAATATGGTTTACAAGTTACGACACTTGCTCTCCTCTGTGTACATAAACTTTGTCTGCTACGCTCTCCAATCTCCATCCCACAATATACACTCTTATTTTCTGACTCATTTCACAAAAGGATTCTGGTTCTGAAGTAGATGTGTGTATCTAATTGAAACTGGATAATATTTTTCAAAAACAAAAAAAGGATATGTGGTTTTATAAAAGCTGTAAACATCAATCACATGAATGAAAAATTAGTTGTGCATTGGAGAAATAGGGCTCAATATGTGGAACTGTTTGCTTTGTGGTGAACAAAGGTTGCGGAAATTATTTAAGCACTTTGTTAGGTTTGCTTTGTGTTCATATTTTGAATTTCTTGCATTTTGTAATTCAATCTGTATGGTCTACAGGGAGATCTTTGTGCATTCTTGACATCAATCACGTGAATTGACAATTAGAAATTGTGCATTGGAGAAATAAGACTCCTTATGTGGAACTGTTTGCTTTGTGGTGAACAAAGTTCACTGAAATTTTTTAAGCACTTTGTAGGGTTTGCTGCATGTTCATATTTTGAATTTCTTGCATTTTGTAATTCAATTTGTACGGTCTACTTGGAGATCTCTTTGCATTCTTGACATCAATCACATGATTTAAAAAAAATGTTGTGAATTGGCGAAATACTTCCTCTGTTTCATTGGATGTGGCACACTTTTTTTTGGTTGTTTTTGTGAATTTGGTACACTTTCCTTTTTTGGTAAGGTTCTTTCATTTTCATCCACTCATTCTACTTTTTTTCTTTCTAAATTCAATTTCATCCACTCATTTCATTTACCTAAATTCAAACACCTAAGCCTAGTATGCCACATCCAATGAAACGGAGGTAGTATAAGACTCTTTATGTGGAATGGTTTGCTTCGTGTTGAATGAAGTTTGTAGAAATTATTTAAGCACTTTGTAGGGTTTGCTTTGTGTTGATATATTTAATTTCTTGTAGTTTGTAATTCAATCTGTAATGTCTACAGGGAGATCTACGTGCATTCTTAAGGACTAGCGGGATTGCACGCCGAGCGTTGCACGGTGTTTAAATATACATTTTTAAATATATATATTTATATATCTTACTAATAACTCTTGTTGTATTTTATAATATTTATTTATTATAATATTTTGATTATAAAATTTTGAGAAATAAGAAAAAGGGAAACAAAACAGAGGTTTAGATAGAAGATGCATGACAAACTTTCTGTATATTAAGACATTCACAAGGATAGATATATTAACTCTAGCACAATTGTACAAAAGAGCATGATGCTTATTGTATCCAAAAAACAAAACTACAAAATTGATTACTATAACTTAAGCAGCAAGATAATTGCATTACAGATCCAAAAATAAGGACTACATAGTGGTCCTTGTGGTCCAAGAAAACCACTTTTTTAATTTGTTCCAACTATTTGTCGTATACAGTTGCAAGCAGTTAAATATTTCCTGAATCTTATCATCCAAATGAACCCAGAATAATAAAAAAGTGGTTCACACAGAAAAATTTGGTAAAGAAGAATGGTTAAACAATGTCACACATCCACATTAGTTTTCTTCCGGACAGAGAAATAGAATGAACTGACACTAAATGCGGTATCTTACCTCTGTAGCATCATTCTTCCTTGAGGCTATTACCTTTATCTTGGCAAGCTTTTCTTAGGATTATCACCTCCTTTTGCAACACATCATGCAACTGTCCCAATACATCATCTGCATAGTCCATCTTACAACCATTCAAATTCGCAATTAGTGTTCCTCTGGAATAAATGTGTCCATTTTCCTTATCATGGTCATAGGATCTGGTGCTTTCTCCATCAAGAGATCTGCTTTGTCTGTTAAATGAATTATTCAACTTATCCAATATTGCAGAAGACCTA
>JAUOBV010326498.1:0-10937 GCA_032360425.1 Rubia occidens | reverse complement strand
AACAACAGAGAAGTTGTAAAAAAGAATCCTTAAAGAACGTAAAACAAATGATGGGGGAACAAGAGAAGCATCAGATACCAATAGTGCAAGATGTTCCTTGGACCAGCTGATAAGGCAGAGGTGTGCGATATCCCATAAAACAAAATTTTAAGCTTTCACTTCAATTGTGTATCTTTACATGGCATGCCTAGCAAAATCTTATGTTAAGTATAATGGTGATATTGAACCATATTTTGATCATGCACGTTATGCTAAAAGCCACTGAAATTGTCAAAAGTTTATGAAAGAATATTATCAATAGCAGTTGGTGTTGAGTAATGGTATATGATGATTTTTTTAGATTATGATGCAGTTCTTTAGTTATAGAATCCAGTTGGTATTGGTGTTGAGTAATGGTTTATGCTAGTAAAACTCTTTGGGATATAATTTTCCCTTTGTTATCATACTTTGTGTTGAATCATTTCTGCTTTAAACGAGTGTTCATTTTCTATTTTTACAGTGTTTGGTGAAACCGCTAGTCAAAGACATTACAATACCAGTAGATATAGTGCTTTACAACGATGTGAGGGCTGTTAAGAAAGTTGAATTTGATCACCAGGTAGCTGAGTGTTTCACAGTTTGTATTCATTTCTCATTGGTTCAATCCAGGTTGACTAGACTTTGGATATTGGGCCAAGTTAGCCAGGTTGGGTTTCATGCTTAAATTTGTTAGGTTAGGTTTTGGTATATATGGCATGACCAATCCAACTTAGCTAACAAGGTATGTTAAAAAAACAAAGCAAGATGTGTGTATGAGATAAAGTAGAGGGAAAAAACATATAGAGGTCCAAAGACCATATGGGTCACAAGGCCACATGCAACAAATACATACTTCATTAGTAAACATAAGGACAATGTTTCCCTAATTAATCGAAGCCACATAGTAGTGAAAATAGCTAATTAATTAGAAAAAAATAGCAAAAATAACTACCTATAAGATATCCTTAGATACAGGTAGAATGCCAATTGGATACATCCCTAAGAATCACGTAATGATGTCCTATCAGTCATAAGTCCGTGGTTCATGTTATCCCCTTCGAGCCCTCAAATGGGATTACTCGACATGCAAGTCGAGTTCACATCGTCACACTTAAAAGTTTCATTAGGAAAAATGACCTTTCAACTACAACTAGTAAGCACTCACTACCTGTTCCACTTTAGGAAAGATAACACAAGCAAAATTATTAAAAACAAAGTGAACATAGCGACGTTCAAACGTTATGACCATAGTAAAAATAAAAAAAAATCTCATAACATATTATTACGAACATTGGTAATTCTTTGTTAGATCAGGATCTAAGATTCATACAAAAACTAACTATTACAACAAATTCCTTGCTAAAATCTAAGAAACTCCATTTAAAAAGATTACAACCAATTATTTGTGAACCTAATACATAAAACTATCACTACGTAACTATCCAACATTCATTACCAAGACGGTCGTAACGGCCCCTTGAAAATGAATCCTTGTGGCAAGATTTCTCCACAACGATCTCGAAATCCCAAGAGACGAAAAGGCCATTGGAGACCACCATGCTTATTAAGCGAGATAGGAGTGAAGGCAATGATTATCGCCCATTCTCCCACTGTACCACCTTCATTTCCCACCCAACACCCCCCACAAACCTGTGAAGATGCACCTCCTCCTCATCAAGTCGAGCAGGAGTATGGGCAAGCCATGGTTGCCCATTCACCCACCACACCTACTCCACCTTATAACCTAGTTCAACGAACTCGTGAAAGAACTCCTTCTTCACGAGTCTTTCAACCGAGTAGCCCATATTTTCCTCATGCTTTAACCAGTACGAGTTTGAATGGCTCCCCCACATTGGCTTCCTTTAGTGCTTGTGAGCCTCATACACATAGGAAAAAGATCAATTGCATCCTTCACCTCAGACCCCCAACCTAGCAAGTTTGATTATTGATACTGCCAAAAGCACATAAGCAACAACACATGTACAAACATTGTTAATATCTGAAATCATAAAAACACATAAAAACACTTTTTAACTAATAATACCTACAACACTCGTAGAGATTTTTAGAACCTCCTTTAAAGGGAGTAAACCAAACTTCCACCACCACCAACTGGAGCAATCCTTCAAACTCTTCCATACATGACGGTTTATCACATATCCAATGAATCTCCCAGCCCAGATCTTGGATAACTCTGGCATACTTATCTCTGTAACCAGTAAACCAATATCTCCCTGAGATATCACAAACAATGCCATTACCACCAAAGAAACATATCCTAAAGAAAATTTTCATTATCCTACGCATAATTATCACACACTTAAAACTCTAAAATCTACCCACTAGGCTGTACATAATCCTTAAAAATGCAGACAAAAAATATGCACTTAAAATGAAGAAAATACTTAGGAAAATTGTGGCTTTTATGGATGCGCAAAGTTCCTTGGAAAAAACAAACTATCAATAACTCTCTCGAAAAGGATGTGTCCTTTTATTTTCACTTGGAAAGGATGATTCTTTTTAGTTTTCCCTTGAAAACTAACTAACCGCTCATCAAAAAGTTTAGAAAACATAATGTCGTAATATTTTGCGTGTTCCGACAAAAGAACCTGAAAAGACCAGGCCCACGTGGCATACTTATCCACTCACAAGTCAACTTCCCTAGATATTCATAAATTTATTTATCCCAAGGCCCACATAATTAACACAAATCTAAAACACACAAACATATTACTACTAAATATAGTACAAACAGTTTTGCAAACCACAACTTCCTGCACCGAAATAAAACACCACCCAATCTTCGCTTCGTGTAACAAAAATCACCTAATTAGCCAACACTACACCTTTAAAGACAAACGAACCCCACTCACAATTTTGCTCCATCGCAACCACTCATGTCCACTTATGTGACACGAGTAGGTAAATCACTCACAAATTCATACAATAGCATAAGTGCCCACTCCTCACGACAAAAATAGGACAACCATCCACAATTGTGCACATGACTAGAAAATCACCGGTCCAGCGAAACAAGCTGAGGTTCATCCTACCTTTTCGTTGCAACATCCTAACCGCATACCAGTAATATTCATATCACCCCCACCCCACCCCACCCCACCCCCCAAACACAAATAACCAACAAAAATGTTTCCCTCTTTACAACATCGAGCTATATACACCCATAGCGTCCACCGGTTACAATCATTCCACCTACATTCACTAGCATGAAGACCTCAATACAATACAAGTATCACTACACATTATTAAAGCAATTATTCACCCAATTTTTTTTTAATGATATGTCTTATCACCCCTCCATGATAGATAAAAATCAAATAGATAACATCTTTACCATTACACACATTTGTGATAAAAATCTGATAATTGGCTATAAAATTGCCTACAACCAAAAGACAACTTTACTAATATATATTATTACACGCTTATCATTGGAAACTTATTGCTAAGCAAAACATTCAGTTAGGTGATCCGCCGATATGATTTTTGATGTGCTAGCTCCTCCGAAACATCTGTGAGGAAGCTCGGATATTGAACCTTTTCCCATTGTGTTCGTCTTGTAGGATCTCCTTCACTTTTCAACGCATGTGTAAAAACCCCGTTGCATGAACTACCAACGACCTCCATTCGCCCAACATGCTTCATGTATTAGGACTTACGGTCAATAATTGGCTCACAGATTGAATGTTCATTCTGCATTCTCCGTAAATATAAAGAGTATGTATAAGTTTCTAGGTTTCACTGCAATTCCTCAACTTGTTGCTCCAGACTGTGACAACGGGCTATTAAAACCTCATTAAATCCCATTGATCTCATAGATAGTGCCTTAACAATCTTTTCACGGAATTCATGTTAGCCACATGTTGTTCTTTGAGCGGCGACTCAAGACTACGACATCGTTCTTCTAGTCGAGAACAACATCTTCTCGTTGTTCGATTCCCATCTCCATATCCTCATAGTTCTCCAACAGATGAACGTTATATTCACATGCATCATCATAACAGGTTTGCCACTCGTCGAACATCGCTCCCAAATAATGGCATTCGATTTTTAGATTTTCAAAATCTTTACCTCCCACGTTTGTTAAATATGCAATTTCATGTTTTTTTAACAAGTGGAAAAATTAAATAATAGTATAATCAAAATACTTTAGTTTGATTTTTTCAATGAACTGTATTAACATTCAATTATTAATATTATTTAGATTTAAATATTCTTTATAATAATAAATTCAACAAACGTATACTCCCTTCATCCCACCATTATTGGCATATTTATTTTTCACGATTTTCAATGATCATGTTTGATAGTCAATAAATTTAGTTACATATAACAATTTCACATAAAAAATTAATATTTAGAAAATAGATGTAAAGTCAAATATAACAATATCTCACATGATATATTTATTACAAATATATTAGTTCATATTTAGAGTTAAAGTTTTCCAACTTTGATTTTGAAAAAAAAGTAATTATGTCAATAATTGTGGGACGGAGGGAGTATATTAATAAAATTTAATGATAAAAATTTCCATAATTTTACTTAAAAAGTCAAATTACGATATTTTTTTAGTTGGATGAATGTATTAGGATTATTTTTTACAGCAATGATATTTAGCTAAAATGTAAGAGTGGGTCTCCTGACAGGCGGCCTGTCTATAGCCTTAAGGGCAAATCATTTATTTTTACCTTATACACTGCATTTGTTAAATTACACACTCCCTCTGTACCAGATGTATTTGAACTTCTACTTTTTTACGTTATTCTCTATTAAAATTTGACCGCATATTTGAATAGATATATGAACAATAGTATTATCGCAGGCTATATTGTACAATTCGTCGTAACAATTAGCTTCTAAATAACAATTTTTTATTTACCGTTATTATAGGTAGGTAAACTCATTAATGGTCAAAAATATTTGTTAAACAACGTGATAATGATTGCAGTGCAAATAGATTTAGAACAGGGAAATAGTTTTAATTTGATTACTTGTTTCAAATAATTCCCGTGTGCCCTTGAAAGGCTTTTCTTTGCTTTCCAGAACATTCATGTATTACCTCCGTCCTGTTTTAAATTACACACTTATTTTTTAATATTATTTTTATAAAACTTTATCCACATATTTAATAGATATATAAATAAAATATATTTTTAATATGTTATTGTTTAATTTTTATTTGTAGGATTTGCTGTTTATTTTGATTAATATGAAAGTAAAGGAGAAGTTTGTACCGTTTATGTTATGATAGAAGAATAGGGAGGAAAAGAAGAACATTGTGTATGTATTAATGCTGCAATTTTTGCAATGAAGTTAAAACCATTTCAAAAAAGAAAAGAAAATAAGAACTCTCAAATTATTCTTTAAATGGATTTTTACTCAGCAACGGAAAATTTTTCTCAAAATATATTGTATATTGCACTTAGTTATTCAATCTTAGGGATTTTATAATCATAGATTATAATTATACGTTCAAGACAAGCTGCTATAGTGAAATTGATAGACACGCTTCTCTTTGGAAGTGGCGCCAGAGCATCTGTTCAAGTCTTCTTACATCCTAAAATGTGATTAAAAAACGATTCAATAAAGTAATGTAAGAGAGTTTGTAATAGATAGGGAATAAAATTAATAAGTTCAAATATTAAATGAAAGTAATAAACTCTCACATCGCTCATTAAATGGGTTTTTATTCCGTAATGTAAACTTTTCTAATACAAAATTATATATCACTGCTTTTAGTTATTCAATCTCAGCGATTTAATCATGCATTCTTATAATTTCAAGACTATTCTTTATGGTTAAATTGGTATACCTGAACGGTACTCTAAGGAAGGCATCTCGGTTTCAGTCTTCTTGGCTTCCAAAATATGGGATTATAAAAACAATTAAGAAACTCAAGGAACTAATTCAAGTGAGTCAATAATGGATAGTAAAGAGAATTTTTCTGTTCAAACCCTAAAAAATGAAAATAACGAATTCTCAACTTGTTCTTTTATTGGATTTTCATTCACAGATGAAAGAATTTTCTTTAAAAAGTACATAGTATAATGCATTTATTTTATTCAATGTCGAAAATTTTAAATCATGGATTAATATAATTTTAAGATAAGTCTCTATGGCAAAACTAGTAGACACGCCGCTCTTAGGAACCAATGCCAAAACATCTCAATTTGGATGAGGAGATTCAGAAGATTAAAAAAAATTCAATAAAGTAACATAAGTGAGTCTATAATTGATAGAAAGGGAAATTATTAAGGTAGAATTCTATGATATATAGTTTAATACTCATAAAGTGGTCTCATGATTAATAATGAAAGGTTGCATGTTAGAAATAGAAAAAATTAAGTTGAAAAACATAATTTATTTAGACATGCTAAAATGGAAACTAAGCTTTGGAATATTATGTTTGATCACCAAATAAAATTTAACATTGAACTAGCAGAGTTCAACCACGCGTTGCGCGGTGTTCTTAATTAAAAAATTGGGAGAACATTGAACAACCAGAACCCTCGTATGCTTTGACTTTTTATTATAAAAACACTTCAAGAGAAAGTTTTATAGATCATTCGCATACCCTCCTGCACAAGATATGCACATGATGTGCACAAAATCTACTCACAATCTGCTCACAAATTCCCTGACTTTTAAAATGTCAATTTTTTAATGCCATTAATAATAAAAAGTTAAAGCACTCATTAAAGTATACTTTTATGAAATAGAGATTAATCTACACCTTTGGCATACTACCCCATATACTTATAATCCTTGAAAACATATTTATACAAACCAATTCCTCCCAATCAGCTCCTCAAAAAAATTTGTTGGCTCCTGCAACGGCCAGGTTTGCATCAATTACATGAAGGACACATTGATTATATAGAATTTTTGGATTCAAGAATCCTACCAGATATCTCAATCTCCAGTTAGGAACATGTTATCGGAGTTCTAGGTATTTCGTGTACAAAACCCTGTGAGAAACTTTCACTATGGGTTTGGGTACAACCGTTTGAGCAAGACTACAATGTGGTCAGGTTAGTGAATCACGCAAATATTGTTCCTTCTCATTTTTAACAAAAATCCTCACTTTTGTGAAATAAATTTTTTTATAGTTTGAAAAACAATACTTGAAGAAAGCTCTCTAATTTCCCCTACCATGTTTTGTCGGATACTAACTCATTTAAAATGGCCCTTGCTAGAGTTTTTGCCAAGTGTTGTCTCTATTGGTTCACGAGCAACGGCTCAATAGCCACCATTTATCTTAGATCTAATGAGTATAGATTTATGCGACAGCCTAATTGTGCAGGACATTATGAGTGGGTTTGAGTTGGGTGGTTGTCTTTGCGTAATGCATACGTTCATCGACAACTAGGTTCTTTCTTCAAACCCGATTGCAGCTTCGATGAAGGTGATGTAGTACGGAAACATGGATTCTTTAATGAAGATTGTTGTGGATGTACCAAGTGGTTTTGGGTATGCGATTATGAGGCTGATCAGGTATACAACAGATTATAAGGAGATAATTTTGCACAAAATCTACTCAAAACTACAATAAATATGCTCACAAGTCCCCCAATTAAAAAATAATAATCTAATTTTGAGTGTAAACCCTAATAGGCCAGAGCCTTATTTACACTTTTATAAAATTTAAGTATTATAGGACCGGGTCAGATTTGAAGATCGGAAAAACTAACCAAATCTCTGAGCTAGTGTTGGTAACAGAATCAAAAGAAAATCTGATGAACAAAAATTATGCACGCGATCTGCAATTAATTTGCACAAAATATAATCACAATATGCACTAACTGCATGAGAAAAAAACTATAAAAAATATGTTACGAATTCGACTGCCTCAACCATCAAACGAAGAGAAGAATTATGTAAACTTCCTTTTTCTGTATTTATTTTTTAGCCAAGAGCATGCATAAGTTAATAATGTATCAGAGAATTTGACTAATTTTGGTGTGCTTCCACCAATTAGAGTTTATAAAATCTATGAATAATTGTATTCAGATTATTTCAAACTCATAGGTGACCAGCCAGTAATCAAGTGTTACTGACAGAATCAAAATAAATTCAGAAGTGTGCCAAAAAAAACCTTATGATTATGCCATGGTTTGACCTATTCAGAAGAAGAAAAATGTAGACCCTTATACCACCTCAATAATCAATTCGGATTTAAGACTCTTATAATAATAAGAACGTGTAGGGGTCTGCAAACCCGCCCCACCATAACAGATGGGTTTCCTTTTAAACAAAAACATTCAGTTGAATCAACTAATATCTCTTGATATTAACTCCCTTAATCTTTCAACCTTATTGCTCAAATATTCATCGATCATACTGATCAGTTGATTGGCTTAATCATCCGTCAATACTAATACGTTCCCCTCCTTTGAATCACTGTGTCTTAATATGTTAACATTTTGACTACCCATGCATGTATGAGTTGATTCCCAAACAAGGCACAAGGATATTTTAAACTATTTTTGTGTTCCTATATCCTCATTTAGGTTTTAAGTTTATTATTTTGATGAGGCAATAACGACTTTAGCCTATGTCGAATTTGGCATCGTTGTTGGGGGAATTGGCTATTTCTTTGTTTGTTTTTGTGTTTACCAACTGTATGTGTGAACCGTGGCTACTCTGAAAAATATATGTTTCTTTACTTTATGGTTGTTTACTTGATGATGAACGTCGCATGGTGAACACCATTTGTGGAGGTAACATCCTCAAAAAAAAACCTACTCCGAAATGAGATATTTTCAAAACTTTGAGAAGGGCCCAGACAATTCAGCAGAAGATTTGATTCTTGTGGAGCAAGTGATTTATATTCTTCAACACTCATTATACAGTCTGATATGTCTGAGTTGAAATATATAATGAAGAAGTTCTTTATGCAAGGAGCTGCTGAACAAGTCAACTCAAGGCACGTGAAATTTGTGCTGATGTGTGTCAACAACTTCAAGAATCTGATGCTAGAATGAATATTGTATGAGGTTTTAGACCACCTCAAAGGCAAACATATGATCCATTCTCGAGCACCTACAATCTTGGATGGAGGGCTCATCCTAATTTGACATATGGAATCAGTAGATTATGCACAACCAACAATTTCAGCAACATGAATTTCAGCAACAATCTAGACAACCATTCAATCCAAGGCCGCGGGTACAAAATTAAAGCTCATCTATGTCCCTTAAAGATATGGTCAAGTTCCTTTCACAGAGCCATGTGCAATTCCAGCAGGAGATGAAATTATTCCAAAAGGAAAAAAAATTGAGTATTTAGGTAATTAGCAAGTTGGAGACAAGAGATTTGGGAAAACAACTTTCCCAGATAGTAGTGAACCCAATAAGGAGATCACGCCCACTACAACCACCCCCTGTAAGGAGATGAATTTTTTGTTGTAGAAACTTTCAGAGTGGCTGTAATAGACTATTTCCCAACGTATATACCAACGGTTGCAAACTGGTTGTAATAGGCTTGGTTGTAATTGACATTACAACTACTTTTATCCACTCTTTGTAAATGAAAATGTATAGAACAAGTGTGTATTATGGTTGTAGAAAATGTTCTATTACAATGACGTTTTCTGCTGTCAAAGAATATTTTGATGTCACCTTCATTTTACATTTACAATATTTGATCTCATTCTAAATGCAAGCGAGACAACATACTATTTTGTTGTAAATACATATTTTCCACTAAAATAGCTACTATATTTAATTAAATTTTATTTGTTGTTTGTTATATTTAATTATGTCACAGTGAAAAGGAATGAACAATATTTTATTTGCTAAAATAAACATAAATAAAATTCACAATTATAATTCATCAAGAGTTTATAAATATATAATAAGTATCCAAATTTTATGTTATGACATCAACGACGTTGGAAATTTTTTACCACACAATAAAATCACAAGAGAACAACATTTTCTTAGCAAATCCACCAATGACAGAATGTCGTAAACTTTCTAATCACAACCAACAATCTCACCCCGGACAATCTTTGCAAGATTAATCGATGCCAACCTTCTTTTCTTGATTTAGGACACCCTGATAAGGAACCATATTCTGTCAATTCATTATTTTCTCATGCATACTTCAAGGATGAAAATCTTCAAGGAGGATGACCACCCTTCATCGCCCTTCATCAAAAGCGATACAGGTTCTACCAGAACCCTCGAATGCTTTGACTGTTATGATAAAAACATTTTAAGAAAATATTTTAAAGATCATTTGTACCCTCATGCCCAAGATACGCACACGAAGTGCACAAAATCTACTCACGGTCTGCTAACAAATTCTCTGACTTTTAAAATTTTAAATTTTTAGGCCCAACGGTTAAAGGCCTTAGCAAAGTATACTTTTATGAAAAGAGATTAATTTACACCTTTACATTAAACTACCCCATATATTTATCATCCTTGAAAACATATTTATGCAAATTAATTCTGCCCCCATCAGCTCCTCAAAGAAAGCTTGGCTTCTGCTACGACCTAGTTTTCATCAATTACATGAAGAACAAGTTGATTATGTGAAATCTTTGGATTCAAGATCCTACCAGATATCTCAAACTCCAGGTAGGAACATGTTCTCGGAGTTTCGTGGATTTCGTGTACAAAACTATGTGAGAAACTTTCACTATGGATTGGGGTACAATTGTTTGAGCAAGGGCTATAATGTATTCAGGTCAGTGAATCACACATATATTGGTCCTCCTCATTATCAAAAAAATCCGCACTTATGAGTAAAAATTTATAGTTTATAGTTTGAAATTTATAGTTTGAAAAACTATAAATTTATTGATGAATCTGTTTCCACCGTATGAAGCCTCTCGTCGTGATCCCTTGAACAGCGTCCGATCTGCAAAACAGTGCTCCCGGTGTCCG
>JAUOBV010326178.1:0-10938 GCA_032360425.1 Rubia occidens | reverse complement strand
CGAAGTCGAGCTTCGCAAAGCACTTAGCATATACCAGACCTGCAGGTTAATATTCCTGGTGAAACAAAGGTGGTATGAACCTTAGCTGCACCGGAATGTTGGCCATGCAGGTCACTCGTATGCGCGAATAGGGCTGGTAGAGGTTTTGCTACTGCATGTACAGTAGAGATACCCAAACAAGAAGAGTCATAAAGTGAGTTCGACAAGATTTTTGTCCGTCACACTTGCTCTTATTTGCGCAAGCAGTCAGTAACCTTAGGTGTATAGCCCCGAAGGGCTGCCACCGCCGGCTCGTAACCGTGCGCAAACTTGTTCAGTTGTACTCTACAGGCTCACTTCGCCTTATTTTTTAGGTGAACCTAAAAAACGTTGGCGTATTCTCGACCATCTTTGTCAGCTTAGCAATCAAATTTCGATAGAACTTTTGAATTGCCTTGCTAACGAAAGTTCGTCGAGCGCCCGTGAGCTCTTCCGCTGTCTCTTCACATATTTCTATCAGAAGCGAGTCCTCTTCGAAAGGAGAGGGGATCTTCTTCAAGAAATTAGGGGAGGGTAAAAAAAACGGAAGTGTACATCTTGCTTAAATCTTAAGGGCCATGACACTGTCAGTGACTGGCGAACACAGCAACATCCAGCGTGCGGAGTGTAGACGGTACAACATCTTGCTTGTGTCTTAGCTTCTCTAGCCGTCCATCACCGCGACGTTTGGATTCAGAATCCGTCGTCGTCGGCTTGGGCGGCTCCTTGCTTGGTTCGAACGGGGACCGACGACATCGTGATAGGTAGTCTTGGCGTAGATGACATGATGGTTGTAGCGGGAAACCTTGAATTATTGCAGCAGGCACAAAGCCTGCTGGGCTAGAAGCCACCCATAAAGCAAAAAGTAAGAGCCATCATCCCCCAATCTCGGCATCAACACACCGCCAACTGGAAGTCATCTAGCCGTTCACCCTCACAGTCACGAGCACTCCCCACCTCCTCCTTCATTTCCGTCGCTCACGGCAAGGCAGTCGGCCGCGGCGTCTTCTCGCGTAAACAGCAACAAGCGGCAGCCGTCCTAAACGCCTCCCCAAATACGCTCCGCCCTCAAGCTACCTCAAGCGTGCAGGGGCTAGCGAAACGACGCGCGCGCGTTTGCACCACGCGCCGCCGGGTGTAAACAACTGATAGCTATGTTCTGTCGTCCCTACCTGCACGCCAGGTAAAGAGCGTACAGAGCAACAGAACTAAAGTAGAGGCAAACCAAAGGGTAATCCCATAGCTCTCTCCCAGAGGCGCACACCAACGCCCAGAGAGCTCGGGTAAATTTATTCACTCCAAAAGCCTGGTGAGCTCGGCAGGAGTGAAAGTTTCACATTACTTTTGCTACTGGCCAATCAGAACTGGAAGAGCGACTTTCCAGGCTAGAAAACCGGATAGTAAAAGATCTAAGCGTGATCTGGTTATCATAAGTTTGTATGAGAATGTTTTGGGTCCAGTGTAAGCACAAGACTTGCGGGGGACCCAAATTTGACTGTATAGCGTAGCTCTTATGATAGAGCCAGAGCAAAACGGGATCTGGTTATCAAAGGATTGTGTGAGAATATTTTGGGTCCAGTGTAAGCAAAAGACTTGCGGGGGACCCAAATTTGACTGCCATTGTGATAGAGCCAGAACACCGCCCCATGAAGAGTTTCCTTTTCCCACGGGATCAAACGGGAAATCAGAACACTTCAGACAATTGGCCTAGCACATTTGAACTCGCTAAGTTCAGCAGATTTAGACTCTTCTGTGAATAAAAGTAACCACAAAGTTAAACATATTCGAGAAGCAGAATAGAGATTTAACTTGGGTTAAACAAGTATCACAGTAGCACGGCCATCTTATTTGCGACTTGCTGAATCATTTGAGTGTCAGCGTGGACGCGGAGGAAATAAAATGGTTTCCAGGATATCGTGGTAGATATCGCTCCGAAGTGCCAGGTGTCCTCGCCTGGAAATCTAACCACGATAGCCGGAATTAAATTCCTCTGAGTGCGCACGAGTTCTTCGATAGTGATAACTCGGTAAACTATTATTTGCTGGTACTCAAGAACTTCTTTCAGCTATTCTTTGGTGTGAATAGCTGCACAAGAATGATCTTGTTGCGAGTGATAGCATCGGTTTTGGGCGAGCACAAATATTCTCTACCTCAATCACGGAGTGATTGAGGAATAAAATGACTCAATTTGGTCCGAACAACAGCACGGAAAGCACGGTGCGCTTTCACTTTAGACACTGTGCAAAGAGAAGCATATTCTCCATGCAAAAATGCACAGGAGAAACGTTGGCTTTGGCATTGTGTCTAGCTATTGATGGAGCGCGTTGCTACTGAGAGGCAATTGGAAGCTCTTTTTGCATCAGAGCACACAGCGACACGATTGCTTACAGTAGTTTTCACATTTTTTCAAGAAAAAAATCACTTTGAAAGTGTTTTACTTTTCACAATAGTCGAGTGACCTATTTCACTCACCGTACAGTCAACTATTCTTAGTACTTCGTTTTTAAAACGCGTCAGCAACACAGTGTGAAAACATTTCATAGTGTACGCTTTGATTGTAATTGCACTGTGCAAGAGCGACGTTCACAACAAGAAGTACAGTGTATTTTTGGCCACGGCGAGGAAGGTGCACACACGTGCATGAAACAGTGATAAAAATATGCGGGCCTGTACATTTTCGGGCTGCACAACCAAAGAACTGATCCTATCCGATATGTTAAAAAGAGGAAGGACGCGGACTCGTAACGTCGGTACTGCTTTGCAACTTACAGCATTGTAGCGTAGTACACAAGTATGGTAAATGACATAAATATCGATACACTCAGATGGCTGACTGCAAAAATATACTATGTTCGCAGGAGGGAGAGGCTGCTGGTACTGTGTGGCTGTACGAGAGGAACTATTCAAACCAGTTCAGTTTTGATAAAATTTACATATGCAATGGTAACGGAATAGGCCCACTCATCGCTAATTTCTAGTTCCACAAAGACAACTGTTGCCAGTCAGCGTCTTTGGCCTGTTACGCGAGACGTGTCTTCACGCATTTGCTAAATTTAGTCTTGTTTTTTTGTAGTACGCAACTCCGTAATGATACGCGGCACATAATTGCGACACGGTCCGCACAGAGTGCAGTGCAGGAGGCTCTACAGCACACAAGCACCGGCAAAACTTGGTTCGATACTTAGCGACTGTGCGAATCTGAGGCACGTCTCATATTGTAATTATCAAACACAGTACTGTCTCAAAAATGCCAACGATGTTACGTTTATGATAAAATCGAAGAGATCTCATGGTTCGAAAAACACAGTTGTGTACAGTCACGCCCGAAGAATTAGAGCTAACAGTAAAAACGAGTGTCAATTGTTTAGGTTAAGAGGGACACGGGCACTTATCTACCTCCCAAAGTGGTAAGGTCGGGACGGGAAATGTTTTGTGCACATCGTCCTGCAAAGAAAACATACAGTGTCACACTTTTTCGTAGCGTGGAACGCTAGTATCGTTTTCACACTGTGCGCTGTAGATAGAAGATTAAATATTTGAATTTCGACAAAGAAAGACCAGTGTCTAACGGCGCGCGATACGCACCTGAAACTGAAGAGGGAGAGAGAATGCTTTAAATACTTTTTGGGGGGCAACTGAAGGGATAAAAGTGAGGACATTTGTGTAAACCATGCTGCAAACTAATAAGCTGTCTGCATACTTGAGCAATAAGTGGAATTAGGAAAGCGTTTTAGGGAATGGACATTATCGAGAAGAGGAATCAGGGTGACTCCGAGAGCTTTCATGAATGCGTTATGGGCCAGGGCGGAAAAGGTGATATGTTCTCGGTGCGCAATCCAAAAAGTTAAGAGTCACGATACAAATTGGCACAGGACTCGCCAACGAACGTATCGCACTCCTGACCGTCTGTTTACTACCATGTGGCTCAAACGGTTACTTGTTTTAGACAAGACATGTCATATCGTTCTCACTTTCAATACTTGGCCTTGAACCGAGGAGTGTTTGAGCCCTTCTTTGACAAATAAGTTAAAGATCTTCTGATATTAGCGTGAAATACCAAGACTAGACAAAGTTTGATGCCTCTCGTCAGGCTAAGTCACAGGTAAACTGTTGATGTTAATAATGTTAAGTAGCAGAGCAGAATAGGGCGCCAGTATTACTTATTTTCATGAGTGCTTCCCTCAGAAGTTCGTGGCATCAGGAGTCTTTTTTTATGAACAAAACGTCTGCTTTTGTTTACGTAGAGGAGGAGAAAGATTTAAGACCATAGTACTAATTCAAACAAACATCCAGTGATTAAAACGACTAGCACGGCCACGAAAATTCTTTACAAAATAGAAGCGCCAAACACAACAAAGCAAATCTAAAGAAGTCGGCAATGACCAAATGGCACCGACGTGAAGCATCAGCCCTGTTCACGATCCTCGCGCATGTGACCATTTCTTGAAAGCCGAGAACGCGAAACGTACTTTTTCGATGCACATCTCACCTTCTCCGCCACGTGAGGAGCTTACGATGGATACCGCTTTCGCCCTTACGCTGCAGTGCAAGAAAACTGCGACAGCTGCACTAACGGTAGCTTTGCACATTATGCTGCAGCAAAATTCTTCTGGCTCATCGGCGACAGCCATCACTCTTTTTCCGATGCAGAGAAAGTAAGCCGGCTCATCCTTTGAGTACTATAATAAGAACTGAAACTGGGACCCCTAGACAAGAAAAGTTGTATTTGCTAAATAGAAAGTTAGAGCTTGAGCAAGAGGAGGCAACTAGTTAATAGCATGCAAACTTTCAAAGTGCGATATAAACGATACAAGCATATCAATGCTCAAATTACGAGGATTAAGTTGCGCTGAATAGAACCGTCGTAATAGCTGAATTCGCAAAGCACAAGCCCATTTACCTGTTCGAGACAAACAGCCAAGAAAAACATGGATTGCACGTCAGAATCTTCAAAATCCCCCCCGAAATATACGCTCTTCCCCGAGAAGGTAGCATGAACTAACAAAATAAGAACGGAGCGACAGAGCCAAGCTTAGCGGCTTAATAATGTCTGATTGCTAGGTTCATCACCCTGTGTGGAGGCACTGCGATAGCAATTGCTGGCTGAAGGTAAAAAGATCATCGGCGGAACAACAGGTCCTAAAAAAGAGTTAGATAGAGTGATCGAAGCTTGAACCCAAAAATTTCATAGTTTCAGTTACAGAAAACGTACCTCAAGTTCACCAGTATCCAACTGCGACCTCGCCACCAACGTTACATTCACTTTGATCACCACTGATTTTCCCCTGCTTCGATTGCTGCGAGAAATCAATAATCGGTTAGATCTGAGAAAATCTGAGAAAAATATAAGTCTAGCTCTTAACCAACAGTCGGCTTACCATGCCTGTTCAATTTCTCTGCCAGATAAGTCGCGCACACAGAAAAAATTCACAGCTCAAGCTGTTAGATCAATACCAAGTAACGGCGGACAGCTTGGGACGGAAGAAGCTACCTACCATGACGAGACTAATCGAAGAAGCCCCCGAAAGAGAAGGCTTAGCATTTGGGTTCCATTACGTAGCTCTCGCGCGCCACCAAGCATACCGGACAGTAGACCACATGAAGAAGTTGAGCTGTCGAACGACTCACGGAACGATACGTATCTAATGGTTCGTGTATAGCTCACTCAACGCAATCGCTCCGATCCAAAAATCCAAAATATTACGCTAATTTCATTGGCCATCGACACAGACAGGAAAGAGGTCAGTAGTGCATGGCATAATCAGCCAGGCAAACGCTGGAAATCGAGTTCAGACGATTGTTTTGCAAAGACTGATCCCATTGGCTGAGGCACTGGGTCGCCTATTTTGATTGGTCAGAACGTATAGTAACTGAGACAGACAACACTTTATCAAAGTGTTTCGTTGCTTATTACTTCAACAATCTCTTATCATACTGTCAAAAGAGATGGCTTCGTAAGACCTTACTCACGAATAGATTCTGCACGACAGTATGATAATTTGTCGATCTGTGATCCGTTGGTACTAAATAAACTAAATCTTGTTTCCTTATCAATATTAGTGCACATAGCAAACACAGAAGGTAGCCTGCTAAGACATGGCGCCAAAAACATAAACACCTCCTAATACAGAAAATAAACAGCCTACCAGCTTGACCATTAACACCCTCATTGTGGTCCCCTCACGCACTCTCCCTCGTGCTAGCCACCCAGTTACTTCTTCGAACCCGCATTTTAACGCGCAATGTCTACCGCAGCTCCAGGGGGAGCTTCAGACACCCTCACAAACTCGAACCACGATGACCGGGTGAAAGATGGTACAGAGCCCGACGCAAATCTCGACGCTGCAAAACCCGGCGCGCCTTCCGATGCTGCAGGAGACAGCCATTCTCCCGGCACCACGGACACAGGCTTGAGCGACTCTGGTGAAAAGGCAGGATCTTCACAGAAAACCAAGTCAAGCGAAACGAAGGTCAATGAGAAGAGATCCTTTACCATTGCCGGGCTTAATGACGGCCCGAAGCAGCTATTTTCGCAGAAGAAGCACAAGGTCCAAAACGTCAAGCAGGTCAAAAAACGCGACATTCTTTTGAAGGAGGAGCGCTTTCAGTTTCGGAATGTAACTGTCGAGCCATATGCGGTGGGCAGAAAGATGTGGTACGCCGATCGCATCAATGCCAGGTACCTCAACAAGGTTGCGGCCCGTCGCGGATATGCGATTTCAGCTTCATTGAGCCAGGTGCCCAGCGGAGAAGAAAAAACAGGGTTCCCTATCGCGTCATTTTTGTTTTACTCGGAGCAGAGGAACCACGGAAAGTCCAGGAAGAAGCTGTCCGAGCAGTTCTCCGAAGAGATCTCGTCATTCCCCGAGACCTACAGCCAGCAGATTGTACCCCAGTTTCTGCAATGCTATGTCGTCCTCCTCCAGTTTTCTGCAATAACCTTTGCCGCGCACGAAAAAGGGCTTAATGCTGCTGCGCTGAAAAATACTACCCGTACGAATGAAGGAGGCACAGAGAAGCATGGAAGTAAGACTGGCACCAATGAAAGCGCTAAGAAGACTGGAAAAGAGGCTGATTTGATGTACATCGACAAAGTGTGCCCTGCGATGTTTTCTTTCTTCGACAAGAAACTTTGCGAAGAGGAGGAAACAAGTAATTGGCTGCGCGCGCATCCATTGTTCCTGTTCTTCCATCGGTACTACCAAGTTCTTGGGAGCTTTGACTACACAAGCGTGAACAAGCTTAACAAAGAAGTCAAACTTTTACCTGAGAAGATGGGCGCCGCTTTGAACAAAATCAAGTCTGTCAAGAGCAACCAGAAAGCGACCACGCCTGACAATGCGCCCTCGACTGTTCAAGGCGCTGTTTCGAACCACCCGTTCTCGTCCCAGGACAAGGAATCTGCGAATCACGAAAACTCCGATCGCTATCCCCCCGCTATGCAGATGAAAATGCCCGAAGCAGAAGCAAGGTCGGTGTGCACTGTCGAGGCTGCCGGAGAGTACATGAAGAAAGTTGTCAAGACCACGTACTCTAATCGCCTCTCTGAGGCTCGAACTATGTTGAACGAAGAACTGCTGTTTCCCGCCCTTCTGTCAAGATTGAAGTTGGATAATTTCAAAATGGTGCAAGGGATACCAGATGATACCGCTATGGAGGCTGATGAATCGCTGAAAAATGCAAACCGAGACAAAGCCGTGGCCAGTTACAAACTCCCTGAAGCAAAGTCCTTATCCGATAGCGACAACAAGAAATTGCCGGCCTTGATGAGAAACATGAGGATGTCTTCGAATCCAAGGGCTATTGAAAAGCATCTTGACGAAACTATCATTGATCACAACAAGAAAATGTTTGAAGAGGTCAGCAAAAAACTGCCGCATCTCCTCTGGACACTGGATGAGTCCTGTTTCGTTGTCGCCGGTGAAGCATCTTCCAGCGCCTTGCGGTTGACAGACCTTAGCAAGACTCCGCTTGCTCGTGAAACCTCAACAGTCAGCATCCTCAATATTGCTGCCAAGACCTTGATCACTCTCTGCGGCGCTCCGACACAGAAAATATATCTGGCAAGCTCTAAGAATTCTATTAAGACAATTGTGTCTCTGGCTCTCAGCTTGAACTTCGTACTCAAGGAACTCCTGGGTCTGCAGACATCGGCTGCGGAGGAGAAATATGGCGGAGCGATGACAGCTTTTTATGTGACGAAAGTGCCCTCTGATGAAGATGAAAGATCAAACTTTCGTTCGGTCCCTGCTGGAAAAGTGGCAGGCGTCGTTGGCATCAAAAAACCACTGCCAGGTCTCGACGGACTATCGAGGGACGAAAAGCTTAATATTATTGGTTCCCTCGAGCAATAATTCAGCGCAGAAGACGTCGCTACAGTAGCAAGAAGAGTTCTAATGCCTCGCAACACCTACACTGGGAAATCTATCGTCATCGATGATGAATCTGATTCAGAGCGCATTCGAACCGATACAGCGCAGGACAATTCGATTCACGATCCTACTGCAGTCGAGGTCGATATTGATGATGACGACGATTTATTTTGATTATTTTCCTGCGCGTTATCTTCGCGAATCTACCCCACTTGATCGGTGACCCGCGTAGTTCATTTTTACTGCTCTGATAGTTTGCCAGAAATTATGTATTGTTCTGTTTTACTGCCATTATTGTAAAAAGTGAACAAACTTATGTTGAATCTGTTTTAAAACCCTTACCAAATAAGCCCGTAGTAATAAGAGACACTTCACCGTCTACACAGGGCGAAGCTTAAACGGTGGTACTCACCTTAAGCGTCTGAGCGCAATGATCGGTCGCAGCGTGGGCGCTGAGCGGGAGCTGAGCGAGTTCAGCCGATTAAAGTGAGTGGAAAAAGTCCTCCCATCCAGTTACGGCGTCCAGGCCGTCAAGTGGCTCTTATTATATTGTAGCCCAAACTAAGCGGAAAAGTTCAAGCACCACCGCAGACTGCGACGTGGCTCTTTCATTGTTATTGCGTTGGGTGACGCTTGAAAATTTCCACTCGCTTTGAGCGCCTCACCGGCAGATTGTTCTCAGCTCGTCAGCAAATCTCAGAAGAGCGTTTAGGGAATTCTCGTATTCTCATAATATGAATATTAAATAATACAATATTATTGTCACATATTCCATGTTTGTGATACTTTCCCCCCACCCCCAAAAAAACGTTTGACCACAACAAATAATGCTAATTTCATTTCGATTAGGAAGACCACAAATTTTACAAAAACGTTTTTTACAATTTTTCTTATCACACTGTCATATTGCGCTTGACCAAGAAATCAAATTTAAGTTTTGTTAGAGCCACTACAACCAATTCCTAAGTAATAGGGACCCGGGAGCCTCACACTATCACATAGCGCGCACGGACACTCCTAAGAGCTGCACCATGCTGTAACCATGCGAGTAGATAGTTTAGCCAGACACCCCTCTCTCCTTCTCCTCCATCCATCTGCCTCGCTGATTCTATCCTCTCCACCGCACCCAACTTCCCCGCGACCTCAAGACCTCCAGCGCCTCAGTGGCCTCTTCCACCCTCCCTACCATCCTCGCCGTCGCGCCCTCCGTGATGGAGTATGCGCATGATGCGCAGCGCCCTCGCCTCCGCTGGCGTCTTCGCCGTGGCCGCGTACTTCCTTCCGCCCACTGCCCTCATCCCAGCTCTCAATGATGGGGAAGGTTGCGAGGAAGTAACGCGCCACGAGGGCGCGCGTCCATGGCGGCAGCCGCCGCAGTCCCCATGGCAACCTCTCACCTCCTCTCTCCGCCTCCGACGCCTTCCTCTTCCGGCCGTCGAAGGCCTTCGCCCATTCCTCCTCCCGCGTCGCGCGGATGTCGCGCGGCTGCCACGGCCTGTCGAGGTCGGGCACAAGGTGGTCGAGATGTGGGACCGCGTGGAGCTGTGGGCGGGCGCGAAGGGCGTGCTCGCGGATGTGCAGGGGGGGCTTCGTCGCCACTCGTACGGACGAGTAGGGCGACGAATTGGCTGACCCATATCTTTTGGGCTAGCATCGGCGAAGGGATGCGGAGCACCGCACGGGCGATAGGCAGGGCGGTTCCTGCGCTTCGCTCTGTGTCGGAGGTCAGGATGGTAGAGATAAACCCGGCGTTGAAACCGTCTAGTTTTATTTTCAGCGTCGTAGTAATAGAGACGAAAAAACAACCGTACAGCCATTTAGACTGGAGGAAGGCTTTGTGCATTTGCACAGCGACGCCGAGGTCCATGCCGCAGACGAGCGCGCCGGTCTGCCTGAGCGCGACGCAAAATATAGTTACACAAACGATTTTATAACAAGCAACAACAAATAATTACGGACGATTAATCTAGATATCGACTTACTTCAACCGAGTGTTTCAAGATCTTATTCACAACAGCAATTCTGGTTAGCTTATCATCACCTTCAACTTCGCCTGGCAAGACCTTCTCAACAAACCTTCGACCAGATGCCACAAGCGCATCTCCACTCAAAACTAGAACGGGAAGCACAAAGCATATTTGACCAGCAACTTCCCCAGGCCCAAAAGAATTCGCGTGCGATCCAGGTGCCAATGGTTTCCATTTCAAACCGAGGAACTGGCTAGGAGCTTCATGTAACACCCGCGCATCGAGATCAGAAATCAGGGTCTTCGAAGAGTTCGCTTTGTAAGTAAAATTGAACTTGGCGTCTTTCGCTTCATTGTCAATTTCGGTGCTCTTCTGGTCTAGCGTTTGAATCGAAAAACTTGGAATTTCTTCAGACTGGGACTGCGCAGCCATGCCTCTGATTGAAGAACCAAGGTAAAGGATACGGCGATAGAGCGCAGGTTGACCAGGTGTTAGACCTTGATAGTTAGCGTCTGCGTTGAGATTACTGCTGGACGAAGCAGATAAGGCAGGACCTGCTATTTTCTCCAGGGTTTGGGTGC
>JAUOBV010326069.1:900-10939 GCA_032360425.1 Rubia occidens | reverse complement strand
TGCATAAACGCTTGGGAATATCCCTCTTCTCTGTGGACGACCCCGACTTTCCATACTATCTACTTTCTAGTAGTTAGCTGCAATTAGGGCTTATAAATATTATCTTTGAGAGGCACAGAGACGGCTTCCCACCCTCTAGGCTTATTTGGCTTAGAAAATACATGACGGGCTCGAGTAGACCTAAAACTCCCAAGGTTTCCTTGCATGCAAACTTCCTTCCAATATTGTTCTCTTTGGGCATCTCAAGTACTTCCATCTATGGGCCGCACTCCCGAAATTGGTGGTAAGCCCCATGAACTCATTAACAACACAAGCGAGGTTAGGAGGAATGGAATTCGTCGGCTCTCGTCTCCCAACCTTGGCCGACTTCTTCCCTTTGTCACCCTAGGAAGTTGTTCTTTTTTCCGACCTACTTATTTTTGGAGACATCCTATCACAACAAGAAAAAGTTGGTAATGCAAGAATATACAAAGGCATGCATCAAGTATTATTCAAGAAGCACACTTCTTCCTAAATAGCCAAATGCTATCTCAACTTAAAGGCTATTCAATCAAGAATCCTTCTCCCTAAACAACAAACTCATCACAAATCATATATCCCATCAATAAGATCAATAAATCAAGAATCATTCCTCCAAAATTACTACAATCAATGAAGATCATATTTTCAAAGCATAAGAACATATACTCCCACTTAGTTCAGCACAAGATTATTCAAATAGCCTAAAAATTTCCTCAAAACACTTCAATATTTTTAGAGATTCAAGATCCTCATCACATCACCATCATACTATATAAAGAAAGTAAACACAAAACTCAAAGGATTACCCAGAATTTGAAGCCAATAGATGAAAAATTCACACAAGAAGAAGCAAATATGCTTTTTTTTTAGAGAAAAGGCTCCAACTTTTTAGTGTCACCCATATTAAGTGAGAGAGTATTTTTGAGAGATTTCAATGAGCAAAATGATTCACATGGGTGAGGGAATGTACTATGAATATTTATTTACTGCAAAGAAGGTGATTTAGATGGGAGGTACAAATGAGATAAAGATGGCATTTTTGAGAAAATGCAAGGGACAAAAGTACCACTTAATTAATGCATAGGGGAGGTGTTGATTTTTAGTATAGTACTATTTACATCAGCAATCCTAGAGAATAAAATATTTTCTCAATGAATGGGGAAAAAATGCCAGCCTCGTGCTGAGGCTACCTTCAAGGGTACCTGACACGAGGCATGCCTCGTGCTAAAGGGGTCTAGCACGAGGCTTCCTAGCTCCTTCCCTTTTTAAAAAAAAACTTAGTAACCCAACAAATCCTAATTCTTACACCCAAAAAGCATGAGATTTGAATCAAAATTAGTCAATCAACAAGAGTTTCATCCCAATATCCTTTGTCACACACAAAAACATACAAAAATCTATCTACAAAAAGATATAAAAATAAAGCAAGTAAGAGAAAGTATATTCATTTTCGTCCTCACGATTTATTTCTTTATGCTGTTTAATAAAAAAGAATCAACCGTTGGGTCTCTAGAGTCTCTATTGGCAACTCCAGCCACGATGACATCATTGTGGAGAGGTCTTCACAAAGTGTCATCCTTACCTTTAAGTGCTTTGTTTTCCATAGAGAGCGAATATCCATACCTAGCCAATGTTGAATCCTTACCCATTTCCTTGGGTTTAGGAGGTGGTCGAGGAAGTTTTACATCTTCGCCACTCTCTACTAACTGCTGCATGTTAGTGAGCATAGAAAAACAATCTAGGATAGACAAGTCATCACTAACATCATGGAAAGCATAATTCTAATCGACATAATCATCACAATTGAAGTGGAAGGTTATTTCATAACTCACATACTCATCAAAACTCTCATCATCTAGGCTATCTTCATCACTATCATCAAGAGTTGTATCAAGGTAATTATCATTATCAACGATGCAAGAGTTTTCACATTGAGCAATTTCATCACACAAAGTTATATCTTTGCACACAAGAGAGGGATTGGGTGGATCATGCTTAGATTTATAAATATCAAACCCCAACTTATCAATGTTATTCTCTAGGGTTAGTGTTCCCTAATGAATGTCTATCTTAGTTCTTGACATTTTAAGAAAAAGGTTTGCCCAATAAAATTAAGGGTGCACCACCATCGTGCGCTATGTCAAGAACATAGAAATCTGCTAGAAACACTAAATTTCCTATCCTAACCATTACGTCCTTAAATAAACGTCAGGGCTAGCTTGAGAGTGATTGGCAAATTTGACAATTACCCTAGTTTCATTAAGTTCACCTATGTCAAGATTTTCATAAAGTAAAGAAGGGATAACATTGATAGATGCTCCTAGATCAATCATAGCATTTTTCACTAATTTACCACCTAAGGAGATCAATCAAGAGTTTTTTGCTTGAAAAAGCCTTAGTCCTGAGATTTTCAATTTCACGCCTTGTGCACTCCATGAAAACATCTTATTTCTTAGCCAATTGAGAGATAGCTTCCAAGATCTCTTCTTGATCTGACTTGTATAGTGTGTCATTGTTGTTGGAAGGCCCTTCTCCCCTTAGATGGGGTTGAGGTGGAGCTTTTTCACCACGATTGTACCCTTGAACTTGATTATCCTCGTGCCTACAAAAGTTAGAGTGGCCGCAGTACCCTGGTTTGAAGGTATGTGCATGCGTAGGGGTCTTTCCTTTCACCTCCTTGGTTCCCACGGAACCCTTGTGGTTGTTGCCTCTACCGAATATTTCCACCATTGAAGTCTAATGCCTTAACTTCCTCCAATTCTTCCCCCATTTGAGGACAAGCAACAGTGTGATAATCGAGACAAAAAATGTCACAAACCTTTACTTGGTGAGCTCTCCCTTTTATGAATTCCTTCATCATAGAAGCAAGAGCTTGGACTTGCTCCTCTAGCTTGGGAGATTGAGACGGCTCATTCATGGTCTTTACTTGAGATCTAGTGATAAATTTCCTTGTTCCATTGACCATTTCTTCAAAAAGTTCCATAGCATCCTTAGGAATTCTGTTGGCGATCAAACCTTTGCAAGCGGCATTCACCATTCGCATATCATCATCACACAATCCCTCGAAGAAATAGTATACCAAATCACCCCTTATTGAATGAATGATATGTATAGCTTGCCAATAGCCTCTTGAATCTTTCCCAATAATCGTAGAGGGATTCATTTGCAAACTAAGGGATATTAGAGAACAACTTCTTTAACCCCACTAACTTTGAAGCTGAGAACTATTTCTTGAGAAATTAGCGCTTCATGTCTATCCAAGAGGTAAGGCAACTGGGTGAAAGGTAGTACAAAAAATATTTGGACACATCCCAAAGTGAGAAAGAAACAACCTCAAATTGTAGTCCTCCTCCTAGAGTCCCGACAGTTTAATGTTTATACAAACGAGATGAAACTCTAACAAGTGCTTGTTCGGATATTCACTGGCCATTCCATGGAAAGTTGGCAAATACTGGATCATGCCGCTCTTGAGGTCACAAGTAACATTGGTTGGCAAGGGTGGGAAGATGATACATAGGGGTTGATTCTCCAAGTTAGGAGTCATCAACTCCCAAAGTGTGTGATTATCTTCTGCTATCTCTACAGGTTCTTTAACTATAAAAGCTGGTTCTTGTGGAATCCCCACTCTAATTCACCTCCTCCTTCTCTGACTACCTGCGTACTCCGTTAGATAGTGTAAATTCCCTAAGTTTGTGGCATAGGAAGGTATCATAAACTAGGAACTAAACAATACCCAGCTAGAAGAAACACAAGCAAAAGGATTAGAAGAACATAGATAACTATCACAAAGGCTCAATATAAAAAAACAATAAAACAAAAACAACACTAACTGCTCAACTAAAACGCTGTGCAAGTTAACTACTAGAACTTTAAACTAACATCCCCAACAACGGCGCAAAAATTTGACCCGCCCCCTCCTGTGGTAGTCTAAACGGATCACGGGAGATCAACTAAATTAACCCGAGAGCGAGCTATGATCAAAGATAAGAAATTTGTATTGTTGCTCCCATTCCTACTAATATGTAACTAAAAGGGGTATATAGTAGCAAGAACGGGTTCATCCACATAGTTGTTAGGTATCTAAGAGTTAACTAAAAAAAGCCACAATCGGGTCGTCAATCCAATCACGCGTCAGGAATAATCAGTGTTGGTAAAGCAGGATTTGGGGGGGCGGGGCGTTACTAACAACTACTAACACGCAACTAACACGACAATAAACTATGTGAGCTAGCACTTGGGGAGCATTTGCGTAACATGATCATAGGTGTTTTGATCCTTGATTCCATCATATACAGGAACTACAGACCTATTCTAGTGTTTATGACACGTTGTGTGGTTAATGGTCAACACTTTCCTAAACCTTTCATGTAGGTTGCATATGTAATCTTCTATTGACCTTTATAATTCGAAATCACTAACAACCATACACAACATACACATTTTACGATACCATTGAAACTATAATCGTGCATAAGCATTTTACCCAACAATTAAATGCTTTCATATAATTATATACATGTACCCATTGTGTTATATATACTTGTAAACATATTAATGTAAATTCATTACCGATTGTTCGTTCGCTAGTTTTCTTACAAAAAACCCCTTCTAACTCAATTCACTTATAAATTGATGCTTAATTCTTGGGTTGCAATTCTTCTTCTTACTGAACATGTAATCCCTAGCCAATTTGTCATTGAAATATCTCCATCTTTCACCGAAACACCGTATTGTTCTCTTCTTCAATTTTTCCATATCATCACATTCGATTTCGAAGCAAAACTGAATGGCCCTCCACAGTTTATCCTTGTAAGTATCATCAACATGAGACCATGAATCGTAGAAGAAAATATCTACTTTTGTCCTAGCTATCAGTACTATGTAAATAGGCCACCAATTTCTCTCCTCGCCTATGGCATTCCCAATGTGATCGAACTTCATAGGACATTTCATACGTTTATCCACCATCTATATCAATTTCTCGCAAATAGCACAACTCCGACTTTGCCTATGTATTTTTGATCCATTCAAATCTCCCCCTTCTTTGGGTTGTTTCCTCTTACTGGGGTTAACCAGAACAACACCTAAAATAGAGTTCATTAAACATACTCTTTAATGATAAATGCAATATAATATTTAAAATTCAACCTCTTAATGGAAATTAAATCTACACTAAGGTTTTTAACATAGTGACCCGCCCCTTCCCAGCGTTGCTAATTAATGAACCTCGGGAGATCCACTAATAACTGAGATGAGGACTGTTAGGGATCAAAGATATAATTTGTATTGTTACTCCCATTCCTACTACTACACTGCCAAGATTGGTAGATAGCGGTAAGTACCGGGGTCATCCACGGAGATGTTAGAAATCTAATAATCAACTACACACAACCGTGATTGGGTCGTCAATCTGACCACGTGTTAGGAATAATCAGTGTTTGTAAAACAAGCATTAGGGGATTTGTATAAATATAAATAATAGCATGCAATTGATCATGAGAATAAAAAATATAGACTAGCAATCGGGGAATATTTGCGTAGCATGATTAATGTCATTTCGATAATCGATTTCATCACATACAACTTTAAGCCTATCTAGTGTTTGTGAAACGTGGTGTGGTTGATGGTCAACGCTTCCTCATACCTGTCATATAGGGTGCGCAAGTAATCTTCCATCGGCACTGCCTCCATAATTAGAGGAGTGAAATGATGGCCCTACCTGCAGTGTAGATCTGATTCTTCCCCGTACGATTACATCATGAGCACTACACCACGAATGCTTCTCCCTAGGTATAAAAAGGAAAAGGGAGTAAAGCACCTTATCGATGGCTCTAGTGTTGCAAAACTAACCCTAGTTTGTTACTTTAGCTATCTCTACCCGGTACCCTTCAGACCAACTCGTCGGCTTACTAGTACATGTTCGATTGTAATGTTAACAACTGCAACCTATGTGCACACACCCACGTGGATTCGGAGCTATCGTTACCCCCAAACACATCTAGGTTTCTCTCCCGATGGGGTATCAATATTCAATAAACATTAAATTAGAATTTGATGTGTGCTAACTGAGCGTGACAATCATGCAATTCACAACATTAAGAACAAGCCAACATAATAATCACAAAAACACATAGAAATGGGCCGATCTGAGAAATCTCTCAAAATGAACAATATGAAATGAATACAAATAAAATCACCAAATTAATTACCTATTCCCTAAGCATAGAGCCCAAATATTGAATTGGATTTAACACTTTTGGGCAAAAGAAAAATAAGCTAGAGAGAAGGAAGAGTATTTTCTCTGTCTAAACTAGACTATAAAGATGGAAAGTAATCATAAAATTCAATCCTAGTAGACAAGGGTCCATATATATAGTAGTAGGGAATTGAACCTTGGAAAAGACCTAAAAATAGGCTAAAAACCCTAGCAGGCACGGAAGGTGGCTCATGGCGCAGTCCATGCCAGTTGAGACCCCTCATGCTGGTGCGGGCTGTCAGTCGTGACATAGCCCATGGGCTCGTGCCAGCACACCCTTCCTGGCCTGGCACAGACCATGTGCCTTGTACTGGCGCGGGATGTGTCGCCAGGCACAGACCGCTGGCTGGAACTTCATTTTTTTAATCTTCTGATTGTTCATTCCATGTCGTTTGGCGGGGACAGCCTGCTAGAACCTCATTTTACTCAGTAAAATGGCACGGGTCGTGTTGATTTTCACACCTCGTGGGCTGGGTTTGAAATTAGTGACTTGAAACTATGTGGACCGTGTGAAATGGAAAGGTCTACACCCAAACTTACCTGAATTTTAGAGTGGAATGATGACATAGGGCACGGGCAGCAGGGTTTGGTACGGTCTGTGCTGGAAGCCTCTAGCACGGACCGTGTTTCTTAGCATGGCCCGTTCTGAGCACTGGCTCGGGTCATGCTAGCCCCAGCTGACTTGTTTGCTCCGCTACGGAAGAACCGATGATCCGTTATGAGAGTTGTTGTAGTCTATTTTATAGTTCTTTAGAAGACATATCCAATGATGCCACTCTCAAGGGATGATTCTTCTCGGATCGTTCACAGAATTTTGTGCAATCTCGGACAACAATCCCTTTGCTTCTTCCTTGGCCTTCTTGAAATTCGAATCCGTCTTTTCCTAGATCAATTACATCTACTACCATGCTTTGGATTCCATGACCTTCAATCTACTACCATCCTTGCGAATAGCCTTCAAATATCTCCTACCACCCTCACAGATGGCCTTCTACAAAAAGATGATGAAAAAAGCACTCACGAGTAACTTACTAATGAGACCACAAAGAAAGATCTAGATGCATGTGAATACAAAGTGTCCATTTGCTTCAATTAGGTCTAAAAATTACAGATTTAGAAAAGAAAACCAAAAAAGGCAGTCTAAACCCTTTGTCATGTAAACCTAACTAAAACTAGCAATAAACCAAACAAAACATGATAATAAATATATCAAATGCATCGGCTAACACATGCATAAAAGTTCACATCAATCCCCCGACACTTACACCTTTACTCGTCCTCGATTTAACAAAAATGGGAAAAGATCTAAAGGGCAACTTTTGGTGGTGTAAATACATGTTTGCCTAAGTTGCCCTTTTTACCTAGGCCTTTCGACCTATCTGGTCTTTTCTTCCATTTTCAATTTTTTTGTGTAGAACAAAATGCCCCAAAGTTGGGCTTCATACTACAAAATATCATGAGAAACAAACAAAATTTACACCACCAAAATTTCCAAAAAATAAATCCCAAAACAAGCTACAAAAAGGTTCCCCACACATAAAGAAATGACCAAAATTTCAAACATACTAATGAGGGAAAGTACCAAAAAAAGGAAAATGAAGATAGTCGTCAAAAAAAATCATCATCCTTCCACATCATATGCTACTATGAAGACCATTCGAACCCCTCCCCTCACACTTGATTCATGCATTGTCCCCAATGCATGTGGTCAAGGTGAAAAAGAAAGATTGACAATAATGAAGAATCATCTCCATTTATTGCTTTGAAGTTCATCATAAAGATTCCTGCAAAAACATGGAAACCAAGAGTAGCACTGTTCCATACAGGAGTTTGATGACTATCATTCTTAAAAGTTACCACCAAATATCAAACACAATCCATCGATTACAAAATTATCAAGATCTATTAACACAAAATGAAAGTATCGTTTCTTTATTGTCGTCCTCATGAATTATTTGTAATAGGAGAGTTCATTCATGGATATGATTATCAAGGGAGGATCTCCCCCCTTGTACACTCCCAAATTCCCACATTCTAGGTAAGGTTTCAACCTTTTCCCATTGACTAACCACTTGATGTCATTCTCCTCATCTTTTACCTCTATAACTCTTTGATCATAAACCTTGGTAACCACATATGGACCTCCTTGACCACAATTTACCTGGAAAAAGACATAGCCGAGATTGGTATACAAGGACTTTTTGTCCCACAAAAAAAATCCTTCTTCACTACTTTCTTATCATGTTGTAATTTTGTCTTTCCTTGTAAATTAGTGCAGTGTCATAGGAGTCGCTCCTAAATTCTTCAAGTTCTTGGACTTGCAACTTCCTATGTTTCCTAGATTCACTTAAGTTCGTATTCAAATGTTTAATAGCCCAATGTGTTTTGAACTCAACCTCTATCGAGAAGTGGCATCTCTTTCCACAGAGAATCTGAAAAGGTGACATGCCTATGGGGGTTTTGTATGCAGTATGATAGATCCAAAGTGCATCATCCAATCTAGCACTCCAATCCTTTCTAGATGGGTTCACCGCCTTTTCAAGGATTTTCTTGATTTCCTGATTGGATATCTCTGCTTGGCCATTTTTGTAGGTGGTAAGCAGTAGATGTCCTACGGGTCACGCCATATCTTTTAAGCAAGGAACCCATAACTTTTTTACAATATTGAGTACCTCTATCACTATTTATGGTTCGGGGTATACCGAACAGTGAGAAAATGTTGGATTTGAGGAAACTAATCCCGGTTGTCACATCATTGTTCTTTGTGGCTTTGGCCTCGACTCATTTAGACATATAATCCACCACCACTAGGATACAATAATTTCCATTGGACACGGGAAAAGGGCCCATGAAATCCATCCCTCACATATAAAAAAATCTCAACCGACATTGAGAGAACTTGTGTCATATCATTTTTTAATGAGATATTTCCCATCTTTTGGCACCCACCACAAGCTAGAATAAACTCTTGGGTATGCTTCAACATGTTGGGCCAATAAAGGCCATATTTCGCTACTCTCTTAGCGGTTCTTTTATACCCGAAATGTCCACCTACAGTCGAAGAATGACAAAATCTAAGGATTGGCTCCACCTCTTGTTCGGAAACACATCTCCTAATCGTTTAATCAGAGTAATGCTATCATAGGTAAGGATCGTCCCAAAAATATTCCTTTGCTTCATTCACTAGACTGTCCTTTCGGGTTAAATCAAAGGAGGGGGGAAATTCCCGTGGCAAGGTAATTCACTATGTCAGAATACCAAGGCTGGCTAGTTGTCACATCGAACAATTATCGTCGGGAAATTCTTCCCGAATGTGTTCCAACTTGGCTTTTTCCTTAGTGGGATATTGGCTCTCAAGGGTTGTCAGTCTACTCAAATGATCTGCCGCTACATTCTCACTTCCCTTTTTGTCTCTCACCCCAAGATCAAACTCACTCAAAAGAAGTATCCACCTAATAAGCCTAGGTTTCGCTTCTTTCTTAGCCATTAAATAGCGGAGAGATGCACGATTGGTATATACAATGACCTTGGTGCCTAAAAGGTATTGTCTAAACTTCTCAAGTGTGAAAACTACAGCCAGTAACTCTTTTTCCGTAGTGGAGTAACTATGTTGTGCATCATTAAGATTCATTGGCGCATAGTAAATGACATGTGGTAGTCTTCCTACCCTCTGGCCTAACACCGCTCCTATGGCATAATCACTTGTATCACACATTATTTCAAAAGGAAGAGAACAATTTAGGGGTTGGATGAGAGGGGAAG
>JAUOBV010325960.1:0-10940 GCA_032360425.1 Rubia occidens | reverse complement strand
AGATAGACACAATTAAAACTTTCCTTATCCCATTAATGTGCGCAAAGTGGGCTCTTTTCTTGGTCATGCAGGATTCTACCGCAGGTTCATCAAGGATTTCTCCCAAACTGCATCTCCTATGTGAAATTTATTGAAAAAGGATGTGAAATTTGTGATGGATGAGGGTTATAAAGGGCCCTTCAATTTATTGAAGGAAAGGTTAGTATCGGGACCTATCATACAACACTCAGATTGGTCCATGCCCTTTGAGATCATGTGTGATGCAAGTGATTACTCCGTCAGAGCGGTGCTTGGTCAAAGAGTGGAAAGAATGCCTCACGCCATTTACTATGCATCCATGACTGTCAACAAGGCCCAAATTAACTACTCCACCGCAGAAAAAGAATTGCTAGCGATGGTATTTTCTTTAGAAAATTTTTGATCTTATTTGCTTGGTACTAAAGTTATTTTATACACTGACCATGCAGCGCTTCATCACTTGATGATGAAGAAGGATGACAAGACAAGATTGATTAGGTGGATATTTCTTTTGAGTGAGTTTGACGTGGAGGTATGAGACAAGAAAGGCACGGATAACCTTGTAGCCAATCACTTGAGCCGATTGGTTCTATGCCAAGAAATTGAGGTAAAGTCACCAATGATGGAGAATATACAAGAAGAGTTCCCTGATTAACAATTGTTTGCCATTGGGAACCTCTAACTATGGTATGCCGACATTATGAATTTCCTTGTCTCCGGTAAATTCCCTCCCCATTTTTCAAAGCCTCAAAAAGATAAGCTAAGAAATGATGCTAAGTATTATGTGTGGGGTGATCCCTTTTTGTGGAAACATAGATCAAGTTGTTAGGATATGTGTTCCCGATAATGAAGTACATTTAATTCTTTCTTTTTGTCATTCTTATGCATGTGGCGGTCATTTTGGAGCGAAGAAAACCTCTAAGAAAGTCCTAGAAAGTGGTTTTTATTGGACTGCATTGAATAAAAATGCATACACTTTTTGCAAATCTTGTGATCAATGTCAAAGAGTAGGGAACATTTCTTCTTGAAATGAGATGCCTCAAAAAGCTATGTTGTATTGTGAAATTTTTTGTGTTTAGTGCATCAATTATATGGGACCTTTTCCTAACTCCTGTGGCTATATATATATTCTTCTTGTCGTTGACTATGTGTCAAAGTGGGTTGAAGCAAAACCCACTAGGACTGATGATTCTAAACTGTTTACAAATTTTTTTTTGAAAGATAACATCTTCTTTAGGTTTGGGGTCTCTCGAGCCTTTATTAGTGATCGTGGTACCCACTTTTACAATCAGACAACAGATGCACTTTTTAAGAAGTATGGCATCACACACAAAACATCCACCTCCTATCACCCATAAACCAATGTCCAAATTGAAGTTTCCAATAAGGTAATCAGGTTCATCCTTCAAAAAATGGTTAACCCTAACAGGATGAATTGGAGTTCTCGGTTGAATGATGCCTTGTGGGCATATAGAATGGCTTACAAGACACCAATCGGTATGTCACCATATCTATTGATCTTTGGGAAGCCATTCCATTTACTTGTGGAAATAGAGCATAAGGTTTATGGGGCGGTCAGCAACTTCAACCTTGATATAGATGAGGCCGGCTTGCATAGGAAGCTACAATTACAAGAATTGGAGGAGATACAAAGGGAATCCTATGAGAATGCCGAAATCTATAAGGAAAACTCAAAGGCTTGGCATGACAAGATGAAGGTGTTTAACGTAGGTCAAAAGGCCATCCTATTTCAATCTCGTCTTCGCCTATTTCCTAGTAAATTGAGATCTTGGTGGATTGGCCCTTTTGAAGTGGTAAAGGTATTCCCACATGGTGCGGTGGAAATCTTGGACCCAGCTAAGTCCAATTCCTTCAAGGTCAACAGACAATGTTTGAAACCTTACCACGAGAGTTTTGTGCTGGAACAAGAAGAGGATGTTGATCTCCTTGATCCTATTTGTGAGTAAACCCAAGAAGGGGGGTAAGTCTTGCCGACGACGTTAAACAAATTTGGTTTTGATCATCCAGGTGCCACTCTTGACATTCCGTTGAGGTAACTTTATTATCATTATTATTATTTTTCAATTTATTTTACTATTTGTTCCTAAGTCGTGTCGACGACATTAAATAAACTTGGTTTTGATCATATTTACTTGCTTTATTTTCGTTATTTTAGAGCAATATTATGCTTTGGTGTTTGTTATTAAGTTTTCAAGAAAAGGAAATGATATGAGGCGGAAAGAAGGAAAAGAATTGTGATTTCGGGCCAAAAATGGCCTACGTGGGACCTTTAGTGTTCTTCCCGTGTGGGCTGCTATTTTTTATTTGAAGGCCGAAATGGTCGAGGGTTAATGCGAGCAGGCCATGTGCGCAGAAATTTTCCCCACGCACTCTAAGTAGCCGGGCACGGTGTTAATTTTTAAAAACCGATGTGAAATTAACATCGGTTTTTTAAAACCAGTGTCAAGTAAAAAACCGGTGTTAAATTTAGCACCGATTTTTAAAAAAATGGTACCAAAATCCGTATTTAAAAAAATGGCACCGGTTTATTGGGAACCGGTTTACAAACCAGTGCCAGAGAAGAATTGGAATTTGGTTTTTGCCACTTTTCACAAAAACCGGTGTTAAATATTGCATTAAATGCTCTCAACTACCACACAAAAATTAAAGCTGAATTTTCCTCTCTTCATTGATGGAGGTTTTTTTTGGAAGGTGAGTTTCATCCCAAGCCATGAAGACCCATGAATGTTAGTTTTCCTTTACTTTTGTTAATTTCATTTAAATAGTAGTTGTTATAACCATTAATGCATGCATAGGTAGAGTTTAGTTGAATTTATTAATGATTTCTATGCTTGAAGAGAGTTTATATCATGTTGTGTGAGTGTGAACATGGTTGTGTTTATATTTGTAGATGGTACATATATATCTCCCAAAAAAATGTTGATGCATATACATATACATATGACTTTTGTAGTGTTGTGTAGTCATAGCAAATTCATTATGTTTATTTTTATAATGTGTGGATATTGAATTTTGAATTGTTTGTTTATATTATTACATTTAGATACAATGGATCGAGAATCGATTCTTGCATGGAGAATGAAAATGGTTAATTATCCAAGTGCAACAAGATGGAGTGGAGAATATATTGCTTTTGTAGATTCGTTTCTCGATTATGCCTACCGTAGGGAGGAGAGGATACTTTGTCCATGCAAGCAATGCTTGTGTCGGGAAAGGTTGGATGAATGTGGGTTGTTAGATTTCACTTGCTGAAGAACGGATTTGATAGAGGTTACATTGTTTGGACATTTCATGAAGAGGTAGAGCAATAACGTAAGGTTGGTGCGTTTGACAACATATATGGAAACAATTGTACCATTGATGCTATGTTCGATGATATTGTAAGAGATTTTAAGGGGAAGCCTGAAATATTGAGTGCTTTCCTAGAGGAAAAAGAGAAGACATTGTATCAGGGATGTAAAAGTAAGGATACTATAATTTCCTTTTTGATAGAGGTTTTCAATTTAAAAGTTGCAATTGGTTGGAGTGATACAAGTGTGAATTCAATCCTAAATCTTCTTGGGGATAAGTTGCCGGATGGGAATGGAACATCGAAAAACCTTTATGAGGTGAAGAAAATATTGTGTCCTCTTGGTTTGGAATACAAGAAAATACAAGCATGTCCTAGTGATTGTGTGTTGTATGACGCTGTTCTTAAAGAAGCTGTTGAATGTCCTGTTTGCAAACATTCACAGTATAAGGGTGTAAAGAATGATGTTGATGGGTGTTTGGATAAGAAGAAGAAGAAGGTCCCATTGAAGTGTATGAGGTATCTCCATATAATTCCAAGGTTGAAGAGGTTATTTGCAAATCCAAATGATGCAAAGAACTTGAGGTGGCATGCAGAGCAGGAAGTACTAAGTGACGACAAGAAAAGACATCTGGCAGACGGTGAACAGTGGATTTTTTTGACAAAAGTTATCTTACGTTTGGTTTGGAAGTTAGAAATTTACGCCTTGCTTTATGTACTGATGGGATGAATCCATTTGGAAATATGTCATCGAAACATAGTTCTTGGCTCGTGATGTTGATTACTTTCCCTCTAGAATGAAGACTAACATATCTACTTTACCTCTAGAATTTGGGCTCACTCAAATATCTTCCCTCCCATATATACTTCTTGGGCAGGAAGCCCTAGCTGCTTCCCTCTTAATTTTTCACTTCTTCTCCAACTTTTTCTAACATTTCACTCCTTCTCCTCCAACTTTTTCTAACATTTCACTCCTTCTCCTCCCACTTTTTCTAAATTTCACTCCTTCCAATTTTCCTCCTTCACCATCGCAGATCCTAGCCTCCTTCCCCTGTTTTCCCTCCTTCTACCATTTTCCTGAATTTTCTCCCCCCCCCCCTCATACACCTCCTTTTCAAATTTGTCTGAACTTTCTCCCTTCCTAGCCTCCTTCCCCTTGTATATAAATACTTCCACTATAATATGCCTTCTTGGTTTGGTCGAGGACAAAGAAGGTTAGAGGTTTAATTATTGTGTGGATTCCAATTGTATTCTTACTATAGTAGGGCAATTGGAATTTTTTGCTTTGCTTTCAGTGTTGATTTTATTACTGTGTTCATTTTAATACATTTTATATTACTATAATTTATTATTGTGTTCATTTACATACCTTTTATGTTGTTTTGTGCACTTTATCATTTTTTAAGTTGAATTACTCAGAACAATTTTGATAATGGCTTGTAGTGACTTTTTCTGGATGACTGTATTAGAGTATGATGGACTACATTACTGTGTACGCAGGTCGCGTGCCCCGTGCATAATTATGTTATCAAAAGTGTAGGAATTTGGTATGAGGATTCATTGCTTAGATTACAAGGTTTGATTTTGTATGTGGTTTGATTTAGCTAGAGTAGCTAACTATAATATTGCTTGGTGTTCACAGAGCTTGGTGTTCATAGACCTGTTATCCACATGAGAAGTTGTCGACACCTAGTTTTTAGATAAACAACAACTTGTAACTTGAAATATCAGAAAAATGCGTAAAACAATGTAGATTTTAGAACTAGATTAGGAATCATAGTTCTACTTTTTGGAGTTGGAATCCACCAATTTTCAGAGTAAACTGCATTATTATTATTTTAAATAGCAACAAGGTGCATTTGCATACTTTCTTTATTCACTTTGTGCCTCAGTTTGTGAATGCTACATATTGTCTGCATTCTTGGTTCAGCTAGGTGCATAGGGGGTGGGATTTTGTTTTATGTGTGTGGCATATTAGTTCCTGTTAATTGTCAACACTTCCTCCATTTTTTTCATTCTCTTCGGTTCTTCCCTGTTGCCTTTGTCCATTCATATAAGTGTGCTGTTTGGTTGATTTCATTTGCGGGAATTTTGTACGTGTTCACTTATGATTCCTTCCATTATTTTACTCATACAAAGGCCCAATTGCATTGAATGGAAAAGGCAGAGAAGAAATTTGTTCTCAAGAACATAACTCATACTAATAACATAGAAGAGAATTGTGTCACTCTAAGTATAGAATATGACAATGAGGATGTTAGTAACTAGTTGGTGAATGATGCATCTAGCTCAGAAAAATCAGAGGAGGAACAGGAAGGAGTGAATTCGATAGAGGGAAAGGTGAGAATTTAGACAAGTTCGATATTAAAGAGTATTGCAAGCGTAGAGGTACAGCCACGTGCAAGCCAGTCTTACTAGCAAAGCAAAAGAAGCCCATGCAAATATTCTTCGACAAATTCTTTGAACCCATGGTTATATGCAGCCGGTGGCCGGGAAATTGTGGCTATGCTTTCCGATGATGAATCCGCTTTGGGACATGGCATAATTGGAAAGTTATCCCAGAACATGTAAAGAAAGATGCTTGAGAAGACATTCTTGTAAGTGTGTTCCATTCCTTTATTACATTTCGTGTTCACCAAAAACAATTTCCTTCACAAAACATAAATTTGTACCATAGATGAGCTGGGATATACAAACCAAAATGGCCTTCAATGAAATGAATGAGTTTCGAAAAAAATAGAGGATTTATGTGGGTGAAAAGTGGAGGAATTAGAAGGTGAAGATGGCTCAAAAGTACATCACCGACGTAAAACCAAATATCTATCCATGGACGGAGTACCGATGGATGGATAGAAAAGAGTGAGAGTTGTTTGTCATACATAGATTGACCCCTAAATTCAAAGTCAATAAATAAAATTACATCATTTATGTTAATAATTCCATAAATATATTTTACAAATAATTGACCAATAGGCTAAAAGTGATGCAGAAAAGGTAAGCGCCACAAGTAAGGACTACGCCCACCACACGAGTAATGGAGGTAATCGCAAACTTTCTAGTGAAATCGAGAAGAGGAAAAGAGGGGATAAAATTAATGAGCTTATCAGTCAAGGTCAAAGTGTAGAAGAAGCAGAGGCGGAAGTAGAAAGCATGGATTTCAAAACCGATCGATCAGAGGTGTTCCTGGAAGCTAATTGGGATAAGAAATTATCGATCTACACTAACGATTCTGTTAAAAGGGAAGCTCCCACTATTGTGAGCCAATTTAAGAAATGATTCATTCTCTAATTATATTCTCATATGAAATGCATACTAATGACTCACATTTTTTTGTTGAATAGAAAATCTTTTGGATAAGAAGCAGAAGTGGGAGTTGTTATAGTAGGAAAATAAGATATTCTCGTACAGGCAACAGGTAAAAAGGATCATGGGGGTCATTTGAGAGATTGCCCTACAACTGCAAAGATGAAGGATGTCTTCCTACATATTGATTTTTGCCATTATGCATGTAGTCGTTGTGGGAGCACAAACACAATAACGTTTGAAGAAACATCAAATGAAAAACATGTGTCAACGGAGGTCGTCGAGTTCAATAAAAAGATTTGTTGCCTTTTTTAGGCGCCAAAACAATGGTTGGATGGACAATTGGGAAAACATATTCCTCCACACTTGGATGCCCACAATTTCCTTGCTAAATCATCCAACCCAACTGATAAAGAAAGACGGGAATTTATTACTTCAACATCCGGATCAAGTTACCCAGAAAAGGATGTTGATGATGACAAGTTATTCTATAACATAACCTTGTCACATATTATGTTATGAAAAGGTAATGTTAGCCAAACACAATGGTTGGAATTTAGCCTGTTAAGTTGCTTCTTGTTTAATAAATCCATTTAAAAATACACCCGTTTGTTTGTCACATGTATGTGATGGTAATAAATATTAGGTCAATGGTGGTGTGCTAATATTTTTTGTTTGGTTATTTCAAAACGGGAAGTAGCTCTATTAGTTGTTGATTTTGGATCGTGATTTAGGATGTTGATTAAGGATGTTGTTGGTTAATTTTCTATGGATGATGATTTTGGATTGGGATTTCCTGTCAATGATGTTAGTTGTGTACATATATTTGGATGTCGTTTGTTGTGTTCATATTTTGGATGTTGTTAGTTGTGGGCATATATATATGTGTTGTTATTTATGCTATTTTTCTACTAAGTAGTAGAACAGCTACGCGTAGCTGCGATCAGCGACCACTTCTAGTTTTGGTTTTCCCAGGTGAAACTTATAGAGCGGCTGCGTGCATTTGCTCTCTGGGGCAAAAATTTTGGTTCAAGTTTTGTTTTCTCCATTTGAAACTAATAGAGTAGCTGTGTACAGCTGCGGTTAGCGCCACTTCTAGTTGTCTTTCCCAGATGGAAATAACAGAGTGGTTGTGCGCGGCTGCTCTCAGGTAACAAATTCGCAACATGTTTTGTTTTCCCCAGTTAGAACTAATAGATCGGCTGTGCTACATAGACGATATCATTTATTTGGTTACTTCCTCACTGACCACTCCTGCGCGCAGCTGCTCTCTTCAAGTTTTTTTTCTCATTTTTCTAAATTCCCTTAGGTATTCCAATACTTGCATTTTAATAATTATATAGATCTATATGACTAGTTTTAGCGATGGAAAGAAGTTGATGTTCAAATCGTATCAATTTATACATTTATGAACCATGGATAAGTTTCAAATTGATTACATTGATAAAAAAAATTCTTTTGATATATTATTTACAGTTCCTTCTAGTGATGTTTTTTAAAAATTTTGTGGATTTTGTGTTCAGGAAGGAAAAAAGTGCTACCTATATGTTTTGAACCAAAGTAGACAAAGGGACGCCGTTGAATTTGGTATTTTTCTTCCAAAGGATAATGAAACGGACTTTCCTATTAGGTGGGAGCGAGTTAAGCTTTGTGGATCTGTGATCATCCCGAAGGCATCTTTTCCTATTAAATATGAAAAATTGAGTTTATAACTAAGGCCATTAGATATTAGATTTTATGGCCTGGAAAGTTGATCGGTGACATTAACCCACAAGATGATTCGGTATGATAATTGTATTTTATGATCATAGCATAATTATCTTTTCACAAATTAACCTAACATAATTTGTCATTCATCTTATTACCTGGGAGAACGAGAAGAAGTCGCCTCGCAACATGCTGGTGGTTGAAGATGGAAGCCTTGAAAAAAAGCTCAAACAAAAAAAATCATGGAGGAAGAAGAGGTTAGAGAAATATTTATATTACTATACTTTGACTTCCAAATACTGATAAACACACTCTCTCCCTACAAGAGGTGGTCACTCATAAGGATACTCATAATGAACAGATACAACCTATACTCGATCAGTGAAAGGGGAGGTCAAACATCCCCCCCAACACACACACACTTCCATTTTTAATAGCGACTATTGTTTTCAATACCTAAATACCAATTTACCCATTAGTATGCAGAAAAATAAATTATTTCATCGACATAGATCGCCTAATCAACTCCACTCAACTCGGTTTCTGACCATTAACTTTCCGTAAGGAGTCATTTAACCCTTTGCAAATCCCACCGACTGCTGAATTATGTGCATATAAAACTCAACCAACTTTATCATATTCTCAAATGTAATTACAATAACATGTATATTTTAGGGGGTCATAGAAGACCAAGAATGCATTGTTGTTGTTCAACGGATCTTTGAATTAATAAGCTCATCCACACAAGTATTAGGACCCAAGAAAATCTTTTGCAGCTCTTTCAATGCAGATGTTTTTGGATTCAAAGACATCTACGTGGCCATTTTTATTGACAAACTAAACTTGTGCATGAGTAGCCTTAACAAAGAACATGAAATAGAGGGGATTAGTGGATCACAACTTGATATATGGGCATCGTAAGAATGCATGCTTACATTATTATAGATGTTTGTTAATGATAGTTCATTTTAAATATTTTTTAAGACTAAATTGATTTTTTGGTCCCAAACATATATTGAAATGCCATGTTTTGGTGGTTCTTCTCAAAACTGCGTACACCGGCATCCAACAAACCCAAAATGATTTGTTTGATCTCCAAACCCAATCCTGGGCAGTTTTACGTCAATACAGGCGCACGTGACCGGTACGTTCCATATTATTTCGATATGCCCATGGGTAAATCATAATTTTACACCTGAAATCCTTCCTCAGCTCCATGGCCACCTCCATCACCAAACTCGCCAGAGACATCGCGATTACGTTGATGTCAAGCCATGGCTATTTTATTCTTCTCTGTTACTACCAAGAGGGAGCATAATGCTTTCATAGTTCAATTCGAGCACGACGAGAAACCGTCCATTGTCTCGACTCACCAGAACCGGTACGAATCCTCCCTCTCTAAAATTTCTGGTGATGAGATCATGCATGTGTACAACACCATTTTCCATGGCTTCTCCGCAAAGCTGACCAATGCGCAAGCTCTGAAGCTTAAGAAAGTAAGTGGCATTCTCGGAGTCATCCTAGAGCAGGTCTGGTGAGTGGAGATGACTCGCTCGCCAGAGTTTCTGGGGTTGAAGAAGGTCGGTCGTGAGGGGCTACTCAAGGAGTCTCGTTACGGTTCTGATCTTGTGATTGGGGTGGTGGATAGTGGGATCTGGCCAGAAAGGAAGAGCTTTGAGGATCGGGATTTGGGCTAGGTTTCGGCAAAGTGGAAAAAGGGTGTGCGCCGCCAGCTTCCACCGCTGTAGCCAGCATCCTTGAGGTGTTCCTCTCACAAATTAGCTTAGCCCTCCAAAACCTTCTTTGTGTGACGGCGTCGCAGCTTATTCTCCCGCTTCTCATTCCTAGTGTAAATTTCCGTAATCTTATTGTACGCTCCAACAATTTCCATCTAGTACCCCTCGAAGTAGAATTGTCGTTCGACGTAAATTTTGTTCCTGAATTTCTCCTTGAACTATTCAACAATTTCCACTAGATCCACTTTGCCTCCATGTGGGCAAGCATCGCCACCTTTACCACCAGTGTCTTCACCCAGAATGACCACATCTGCAGCTGCAGAAGCACGGTGTTGTAGAACAAATCATAGTCATGGATTTTTGCAGTAGTCTACCTTGTTCTTGAAGAACCTGAGGGGAAGATGGTCACCGATAGGGCTTTTGCACGGCTTCACCAGGGACCTGGTCAGCATTACGACCCATTTCCCCAACCGACAGTAAAACTCGGGTGCTTCTTAAGCCAATCCTGCCTCTTCTCATCCCAGTTATTGATGGTTTTCTCAATGGTGTAGCTCACTTCTGGGTCATCGTAAAACGTCAGCTCTGGCGGGTCATAGCCCCAGGCCTGAGCTTCACCGTCGTAGGGGGTTCCTTCAGTGTCAAAGTTGGGAGCTCGGGTTGAGTTTATATGGGCCAGGTTTGGGACGCTGAAAGAGGAGCAGATGACCCGGAGGGCCAAACTGGTAAAGAAAATCTCACCGGTGTAGAGGATGTTGCCGGAGAGATTTTTCCAGCCATCGGTGTATTTGATAATGGTTGAATTATGGAGGTGGCCATCGAGTTGAGAAAGGGCTTCAGATAATTTTACCCCTAGGCATATCGGAATA
>JAUOBV010325745.1:0-10940 GCA_032360425.1 Rubia occidens | reverse complement strand
CCATTAGACTCAAAGTAGATTACAAAATGAAGGATTTAGATACAAAAACCAAAAATGGTTATCTAAACCCCTTATGAAGTAAAAATACCTAAATCTAGCAATATTCCAACAAAAAGATACAAAAGAGGTGTGAAATGCCTCAGAAAGGACATGCATTTGACCTCACATCAATTCTCATAGAACCACCACTAACACCTTCATCGTACATCACCACCAACAGAAAACAACACCGTCACCAGCTTCAAACACACCATTATATTACTATACTACAACCAACACACAACCTCAAATCATTCTTCATTTTTACCACCACCACAACCTCACACACGAACCCCCAACCACTTCCCTCATACAACCCACCACCACCACCGATCGTCCAACAGACTCAACACCACGACCCGCTCGTCCAATTGAACCACCTACGCCACTTCACGCACTAACCCACAACCACCTCCCTCACACACCCCATAACAACCGTTTGCTGCACATTCACCACTGAAGCGGCTCACTCACACATTAAATCTATGTACAATTCACTTTCAAATTTTCTGATTCCAACGGTTTTGTGGAGTGCAACTTTGTGTGTACTGCAGTGATCCCAGCATTTTCGTCATTATGAGCCTGACATCGAAGTCTCATATGAAGATAATCATCATCATAAACACTAGCATGCTGATGCTTTTATCGCCCAAATTCCACATGCCACCAAACCTGATGGAGGATTTTATTGGCGGAGTCCTAGAGGTGTTAGATGGTGGTGGTGGTGGATGGAGTCCTATGACGATGGGGAGATGGGAAGAAGGGGAGGGGATGAGAAGAAAGTGATTTGGGTTTTGATTTATGACAATGACGTTGGATCATAATTTTTCAATGGTTGGATTTTGATCTTTGAAAAATGAAAAGGAAAAACACATTAGTGCAGGACAAAGACATTAATGGCAGTGAAAGTGTTCAATGGACGGAAGTTCCAAACCACTGTCCCTGGCACTTCTGTTGAATCGCCTGCATCACTCAACAACACTTTTCTAATTGCCACCGTTTCGCTAGTTCCACGGTGGAATGGTTTGCCGTGGTTATTTTAAAGTACTAAATATTAAAGTACTATCTTTAACAATAATGCTAATATCTAATGAAGTGCAATGAAAATTAGGTCATGGTAGATGAAGAAGTAGATGAACACGAACAAATGGTATGGAGTTACTTCTAATAGAGATGTTGATGCCTTGTATCTCCAATGCATTGCTTGAGAATCGAGGAGCAAGGTTTTTAATCTCCGGCTTCTTTTAGTTGTTGACCCAACTTCCACAAGATTTTCGTTTATTGGATTTTTAGGGAAGAATGATGGTCAATGTTGGTGTCCTATACTTGAAGAACAATATAATGTAAACATTATTATATCACTAAAATATTGCGATAGCGGTTAAAGGACAATAAGGAAAAATTGAAAGCATACCACGCATTCCATCCTTAGAGTTTTCTGAGTCTCCCATGGTACAAAATGCAAACTAGTATTCCGTCACTTCGTTATTCTCTAAGTGATATGGCAGGTCCTATGACTAGGTCCAGGAAGAAACTTAGAAACTTTGAGATGCAACCTTGAATGTTTTTATTAAAAAGATTCATGATGAAGATCCAGAGAATACAAGGGAGATATGTTGGATTAATGTCACTCTTAGTTCCAAGGATTAAAGTCATGAAGATGATGATTAGTCAAGCGTCTTAAAAGAACCGGCTGGACATTCATTTAGTGGGCTTGTTCAACAACAGTTGAATTGCTTTCTTAAAATAGTTTTATTTTAAAATAAGGCCATGAAACTTAGCCGTGTTGGCTTAGAAGAGTTCAAATTCGGCCATGTCTCATTTAGATTTATAATATTTAGTTTTGTTAGATTAGAAATGGTAAGACTAGTTCTAATTGGATTAGATTTGGTAAATTTAGATAAGGTAGATTCATTCAAGAATTTGTCCAATATTAGGATTGATTTCCTTGGATGAATTTGGTCATATTTAGGTCTAAATTAGGAAGTTTATTTTGATACGGTTTTACCTTCTTAAAGTTGTCATAAATTATTCCAGTTTCTGACAGAAGTTACATCTTGTTTTTTTTTGTGTTGACCGAACTAATGTACTATAAACAGAGGATGATTTTCAACATTTTAATAATTATATATTTTATAATTTGAGTTCATACTCCTGGCTAATTAAGCGTTTAAACCGTTAGTTTTATTCCATTAAAGATTAATGCTTAGAACGTAGGATTTTTTGTGTTAATTTGGTGCAAGTAGTGCTTGGCTCGTGGAATAGGCATTGTGTTACTGAAGTTTAAGTTTTGTTCTCTAAAGGATTTCGGTGGTGTCTTCTTTAGTTAAAGAAGGTGCTTCGATTAACTCGTTGACGAGTGCTTCTAATCATTCCGCAAATAGAGTCTTCGTAAAGGATTCTGTAAAATATGAACGTCAAATTTCATTGATGGTACAAGGGTACAATATATAGACAGCATATACATTATCACAAATGGAAAAGGATTCTATCTAGAGGTATAAGATATACACAATTGCAGAAGATAATCACAAAATATTTCCTACACTCTTCCTCAAGTTGGAGCATGAGGATCCCGAATGCCCAACTTGCCAAGTAAACTCTAAAATGCCTGTCGTCCAAGTGCCTTGGAAAATAGATCATCCAGTTAACTGGAAGTACGAATATGATGAGTAACAACGTCACCAAACTAGATCAAATCACGAACAAAATGACAGTTAATCTCTATGTATTTGGTTCTCTTATGAAACACATGATTGACTGCAATATGAAGGATTTCTTGGCCATCCCAGTATATACGCATAAGATTAAGATGGCCAACTCCTAATTATCAAAGAAAATATTTAAGCCACAACAGCTCATATCAAGCAATTGTGGCGGTCACGGGTTGAGGAGCTCCGACGAAGGGCCCACCAGGTGGGTTGCGAGTCTTGGGATTCGCTGCAACATTTGGGCCCGATCCAAGTGGCCGATCCTCTGTGAACCAATCCGGGTATCCAATAATTTGGAAACAAGTTGTGACATCATGACCCTTACAGCCACAATGAGTGTATGTGAGACTGCGACAATCAATGGCGGCGGCTGGGGAGCTTCCTGGAGTTGCAGCAACGGATTTCAGAGCTGAGCGTGGGGCCTGACGATGGGTAGAAAAAGCCACGTGTCTGCCGCATTAATGGAATCACTGGCGTTGATGACAGTCTTCTGGTGCTCCTCCTAAGAAACGAGCAATTAAACCTTGTTGACCGGTGGAAATGGATCTTGTGCAAGAATATATGAGTGAATAGTAGCATGGCTATCATCTAGACCGATGAGAAATTGATGAACAATATCCTTCTCACGTTCAACCTGAACAACATCATCTGGGCAAGATATGTTGTCCGTGGAAGCATGTAATTGAGCATATCGTCCCACAACTTCTTGGATTTACCAAATTAGGTAGCAATGGCTTGAACGTTCTGACGATAATTGTACATGTCCGCACAAGTTTGACACATACGTGGGCCATTCCCAACTAAAAAAATGCGCTAAAGGTCATCCTAAAACACCTTAATTGAGGCATAATAAGTGACAATAGAACGAATAGATGGATCAAGAGTATGAATGATCCAACCAACAAGTATAGAATTCACACTACTCATATCATCAACAAAAGGTTCACTAGGTAATGGCTTGGTGATAGAGCCATCAAGAAAACCAAGCTTTCGCTTGGAATTAAATGCTTTACAAATAGCAGTACTCCAATCATTATAATTATCACCCTTCATGATCACATAAGAGATAAGAAAACCTGTGTGATCTGACAGATGAACATATTAAGGATGCGAAGTAGATAAGGTTGCAGAATCTCCGACATGACGCCGAAGATCAGAAGAGGCCGAACCATCAACACCGAGCATCAGCTGGTGAAGGGCCCGACGGCATCGACGACGGGCTGAGGCTGATCGAAGACGACATGGATGGATTTAAGGTTTTCAATATCAACATGGTTGTACATATCCATCGGGTAGTAGTGGTGGATCATGAGCGAAAGTGGTGGAGGTTCCTGTGGACATCGAAGAACGGACGAGGCGACGCGTGAAGACAGCGATGATGCATTTCAACTGGATGAAGTGGCACAGGCGGTGTTGAGCACGACAACGGCGGTCGGAGAAGGGTGGGCTGCTGCAGCTTCGAGTATATTTTGGAGGAAATTTTTAGGGTTCTCAGGATTTAGACTCTGATACCATGTAAAATATGAACGTCTGTTTTTATTAATGGTACAAGGGTACAATATATAGGCATCATATACATAATCACAAATGGAAAAGTATTTTATATAAGGTATAAGATATACACAGAATATTGCAGAAGATATTCACAAAATATCTCCTAAAGATTTATATCACCCATGCTTACCTAAAATTTTCATACATATACCCGCCCCATCACTCATGGCGGGTACAAAAACCATCGGGTATTATGTAAAATCCATCTCTTCCTCATTACCCCCTTGGGTCTCCCTACCCACTTCAAACCCATTGTTCTCACCACATCTATATCTCTAAAAACATCTAAAATTCATTTTAATATAATAATTCTTATATTAAATATTCAATAAGTATTTACATGAAATATTATAGGTAAGATACGTTCATTATGGATAATTAATAGTTTATGATATACAATTATTGAGTATATAGCATATATAGTGGGGTGGAGTGGGGAGGGGCGGGGCGGTTGTGGGCTGATATCCAAACCTGACCCACTACTCATGACGAGTATCAATTTCATATCCTTAAATACTCTAACCCCATCAAAACTACCTAAATGCTCGTCCTATTGGAATGACTGCGAGGTGGACCTCCCATAAAATTCGTTCTATTGCCATCCCTACGGTATAGGCTAGAAAGTATAATGGCCTTCTCATAAAATGAAGAGAGACCTTATCTCCTAAAATTTGCCGCCTTATTTTTAATGTTTATTTCATGTTCCAACTATCAAGCTGCATTTTCTTGGCCCTTTTCTAATTTTAGGAGATATACATGCATCCAAGTCCACACCAAAGCGTTGGAACTAGAGTTCACATCGTTTCAAGTTGAGATAAGTTCGTGATGCATCAAAATTCATAAGAATCGACCCCTCCTACATAGCAACCGCAATTGATTTGCAAATTTTGAAAAACCGCAGTCCAACCTCGTCAGGGTTTAGCATTTTTACAAAGAAAATGTCAAATTATACGGAAATAAGGGACCATTAGGTGAGGCCGGGGGCAGAAGCGCCGTATAACATCGTTAAGTGAATAAAAAACCCATTATAAAAAATAATCAATCGCCATTTTAGATTTTCAACAGATGGAAATTATATCATTGTTGTACGGTATTCGATCAATTGCGCAAAACAATTTTATTAGACTATGGTTATTACTATAAATGTTTTTTGTTGAGTCCGATTTCTGTAAATGAGCTTGTAATGTTACTGTCCTTGATCCGCTCCAAATCCTGTAAGGTCAAAGAAAGATGATCAGATGGGGCAGTATTACATCGTGCCTGCTTCGATGCCAAACCCTAACCGAAAGTTGAAAGAGAATTGGTAAAGTAATTGGGAATGAAAATAAACTTACCTTTTTCCACATTGTCCCATTCCTTATGATTTGGGCCTGGCGGCCGAGTGACAGTTCCTATCTTGTCACTAGGTTTCTCGGACTATCCAAGCCATCTCTCCTCATTGACTGGTTTCTCCCTAGACTCGGGCAATTTGGATTATTTCTTATCAAGTCCTCCCAGTTCAAGGTTGTGTTGTATGAGGCATAAGGTTTGACATGTTCGTTTTTCGTCCTACCGTTTGGGACCTCTTCATGGTCGTGTTTCATTAGACCATGGATAGCTCGTTCAAATTTTCATCTGCCTCTTTTATGGGGGGAAATGCAGGTGAAATTTTCAAAATAAAAACTAAACGTGTAGAGGTAATCTCAACCATTTCAGCTCGCCGCCACGTACCCCACCTTTTTCAGGTATCATGTGCTAGTGGGTAAAATTTGCATCTTCCCGAGAGCTGTAACAATCATTTTGTCAGCTGTTTTTTTAATTTATTACTCTTTGTCTACCCTGGCTTCATCACCCACCTACTCAAGACTTTCATCTTTTTTCTTTTCTCCTGTTTTGCTCGTCACTACTCCTGTGCTTCGATTGTGCCCATTTGCCTTGCATATCAGGTAACCCCTCTATCATGTGCCCCACTTTTTTTTTCAAGTATCGTGTGCTAGTGGATAAAATTTGCATCTTCCCGTGAGCTGTAACAATCATTTTGTCGACTGCCTTTTTAATTTACTACTATTTGTCTACCCCTGCTTTATTACCCGCATACTCAAGTCTTTCATCTTTTTTCTTTTCTCCAGTTTCGCTCGTCGCTACTCTTGTGCTTCGATTGTGACCATTTGCCTTGCACTCGGGTAACCCTCTATATTTTGTCAGCTATTTTTTTTAAATTTATTACTATTGTCTCCCTTGGCTTCATTACCCACCTTCTCAAGTCTTTCATTTTTTTCTTTTCTCCTATTTCTCTAATCTTGTGCTTCGATTGTGCTCGTTTTCCTTGCATCTCAGGAACCCCTCTATATTTTTCTTGCTCTTTTCCTTCCGTATTTTTGACCCCTAGAGAATGGTGTTGGCATTGGGAACAAGAGAAATGGGGGAAGAGAAATAGTTTTCTACAAAAGCTTGAAAGTAATGATAGACATTGACGCAGTCAGAATATCAAAAGAGATCCGCAAGCATGTCTCTTGAAGAACAATTATGGTCTGCAAGTACAAACCCTAGTTTTGGTTCTTGAATCCACCAGAGAGAAAATAATCTCCAAAAATATATATAATTATGAATGATAGAAATATACAAATGATACAAGATGTCTTTAAATACTAAAATGAAACTCTGGAATAATAAATAAGGAAATTTGGAATTAATTTTAAAAAAAAAGAAAGCTGAAAAATTCTCAAAAATAATAAATTGCCATTTGAGGCCTTAAACGACCTTAAATGGTGAAATGGACACCAAAACATTTCTTTATCTGGGACTTTGATCTACTCGTTGAGATGGTTCCAACACATCTGGCCTCTCCTGATTCTTACTTCGAATGGAAAAGTTATGTTTAAAACCGTATCGAACCTTTACGATGATCTATCACTTCTTCAATTTTCGCCGCCATTTGTCCTGCATCAAAAAGTAATAGTCACGGCATAGTGGGTTAAACCATGAGAACCAAAAATGATCATCAAGGAAAAGAGCATAGTAAGAGAAGCCATTGGCGGATAAAGCAGAAGAGGACCCCCATAAATCCCAATGAATTGTATCAAGGAACCTGGAAGCACGTTTATCGCTTACATGAAAAGATATAAAAATTCCCCTTAATATTTTCATATGCATCACACGAGGTAGGTTTAGGAAAAATCGATTAGATTGATAAGGAATTAGAATCATGCAAAACGTAAATAAGAGAATGTAGAACATAACAAAGACTAGCATGCCATGTTTCAAAAGATACATGTGACTTATTTGATAGCACATCAAAAAAATTAGGCAGATGCATCACAGTCTAAAACATAGAGTTTTTTTTTCATTATGACCATGATCCAAAGTTTTCCTAGTTATTTTATGCAAAATATTAAATGAGTGATCATCAAACAAAAAATCGAGTTTGAATGCTGAGTTAACTTGCTAACAGAAAGCTGATTTTTAGTCATATCAGGCACAATAAACACTCCTAGAGCGATATAGACTTAGAAATAAGGGAATCACCAATATGAGTAATAGCAAGTTAAGAACCATTATAGACAATGATACGGTTGGAACCATGATAAAGGGTCTGATGAGACACAAATATGCTATCTTATTAACACATTTTATGCTCACTTTTGTTATGTTTGTCTCTTGTTAGTTAGGAAATTGGATGTCTACCGCATAGGGGGTTAGAATCACTTTGTGTGATTATTCACCCTAACTTTCCTATTTTGAAAGCATTCAGTTGCCTACTTTAGTTTCCTCCTTGATTAAATCAAAATAAAATATTTTGTTTGCTTAGTGGAGATCAAATCATCGAAGAAGGCATTCGCCAGGATGGTAGTAGATTGAATGCCAATTCCAAAGTGGAAGAAGATAGTTTGAAGTATGAGTGAAGAGAAGGCAACAGAAGTGGCTGAAGAATTTTCCGAGTTTTGATGTTGAGTTTTGACAACAATCTGGGATGAATTGGTTTCCATGGATAGCAGATTTGAATTTGTCTCCACGAGTACTATAAAAATGCCTACAAGACTCTTGAAACGGATCAACAGTTCATCCGTAGCGGTGAAAAGAAGTTTGAGGATAAAGTCAAACTGAAAAGCACAAATTGCATTTTCTGGCACATAACATATTTTTCATAATTTTTTGCAAAGCCAAAATCAACACCCAGGGAACAGACCTTGCAATTCTTCATGGCCCGTACCAAAGCCCTGGACACAAGTCATATTTTCAGGCATGGACCATGCTAGAAATCTAAGGCACAGACTTTGTAAGTCCCCTTTTATTAGGATTAAACCATTTGACTTTCCTCTCTCTCCCCGTCTTCCAACTATAATAGCCTCATTCTTCCTCATTTTCATTTGAGCCCAACTTGGACCTCCAAAACTCTAGTTTTTCATTAGGTTTTCTTATTTCTTTCATCTTTTCCTTGAATTCTTGTTACTATGTAATGGGTTTCATTCATTGGTGTAGCTTTATACTTCGAGCATTTGCTAAACATATCTACTTTATAATTTAAGATCATAAGATTTCTCTCTATTCTATTCTATTCTTTGATTATCATTATTTCTTCTGTTTAATTTTTATGATTATTGAATGATTAAGATTGTGACTTAATAGGTTATTCCATGATTTAGCGCTAGAATCGGGAATAAAACCGGAAATATTTCATATTTTGTCAATTTGGTCAATAGATAATGTGAAGGTTGTGTTTCAAAGTGACTACTAGACATAATTGTTGATTTGTGAGTTAGATTAGGATTATATATAAAATTGGGTTAGTTTAAATGTCAATACGTGAGTTATGGGCAATTAGGTTTGTAACTTTGAATCATGTTGCGGTCATAGAGTAATTCTGATGGCCATGTCTTGAATTTGTGGCCCTAGGGTCGATAAAATCCTACATGGAAACAGTGAGATACTTATTATATAAGAAGGCAAAAGAGACCAAGAAAATTGATATTCGTGTTGCGTGCCAGGGTGTCATGTTACTCCTGAGATTAATTTACTGTGCATTTTTGGGTTTATTAACCTTGGAAGTAAGGTTTAGTGGTGGCATCGGGTTAAATAAACCGAAGGGAGGTGAGAGATGTTGAGGGGATAGACCTGCTGAAGTGACAGTTGTATGGTTGAACCAATGATTGAAACTCCCCACAAGGTGTGATCGAGCATTGTATTAGGACATACTTGACTACGTGAATAAGAATCAGAGTTCAAATTCAGATACTAAACATGTGAAGCAAATGCCCCCAAGTATCTTTATTGTTACATGTACACACTTTCGTTACTCTCGCATGCTAGTTAGTTAATTACCATTCTTATACTTGTAGTTGGTAAATTCTCACTCTAACAACTCCCCCCTCTATGAGCAAAAAATTTGTGATGCTTGTGTGTCGTTTACTATGTAAACTATATTTTCCCCATAGACGACCTCCAATTATCACTATCTACTCTATAGTAGTTAGGAGTAATAGCGAAACAACTTATAATTATCATCTTTGATAGATGCTTTGGTTTTAATGACACTGAAGTACCTATCAAATTTGGCTTGGGGATGAAGGTATAGTTTAGCTAATAGTTAGCGTAGTCTTGTGTTTTTGTTTGGATGTGTATGTTTGTTAGGAGTAGGGTTTGCTTAATTTCTTTGGTGTTTCCACCAAAGATCCTTGCACTACGATTCTAAACTTTGTGTGGCTTATTTTAGTTTGTTTTGTTGATTTTGTTTGAAGTAGGTATTGCTCGAGTACTTGGTGTTTTTTAATGAGAATCATTGCACTACGATTCCAATTTTTTTTAAAACAAAATGAAAAATTTTATATTGAGGAAAATCATTATGAGGAGAGAGACTCAACGAGCAAGATTATGTAGGACTTGTCATTCCGATCATCCTACCGAGTCTTGATATTGGTTGGGTGAGGAGTGCTATGAAGAACTGGTATTTGTTGGTTTCAAAGGTCGAAGTGCTAAAGGGTGGTACCCCTATTACTATTCCTACAATCCGGAGTGGAGTGGTAATCTTGATTTGGGATATGGAGATGCACCGAGAGATGAACAACGCGAGCAAAATGAATGGCTTTCACCCTTTAATGATATGCTCCTAAGTGAAGGACGAAATGTGAGTTATAGCATACTAAAGGAGGAGTTTTTGCAAGGTGTGTCAACCTTGACCGAGAGTAATGAGTCACTCTAAGAAATTGGAGGATCGAGTTAAGAAATTAACATTTTCAGTTTACTAATTAGAGGATGTTAAAATTCACTGGAATCGAGACGGGGGCCAAATACCAATGCTACTACCTTGATTCTCAAGGTAGTCCAGGAAGCTAAAGAAGAGGCTCATGAAGGAGTTGGTGTTGAGCATGGAGTAGAGAAGAAGGCAATCATCCATGCTTTGGGCGCGCGGCCGGGCACGGTTTTCTTCACCCGGCCGGTCTTCCGTTGCTCCGTTTTCGATCTTCCGTTTCTCCGTTTTGAGAGTTCTTGTAGTCAATTTTATGGTTCTCGAGAAGACGAATCCAATGGTACCACTCTCAGAGGATGGTTCTTCTCGTATAATTCTCAGAACTCTGCTTTAGAATTTCGGATCACAATTAATCCGCTTCTTTGACTTCCTTCTTCGACCCTTCTATCTTCTACCACGTTTTAACCCGTGGC
>JAUOBV010325422.1:0-10942 GCA_032360425.1 Rubia occidens | reverse complement strand
GTACTCTTGTGGATTATCGAAAGCAGGTTTTTTCCATAGTCAAATTACTCAAACTTTTATCTTCCACGTCTCCTTCACTGGTGTTAGGTCGCTTATGCAAGAGCAAGTGTAAGCCATAATGAATAATAGGTCAATAAAACACAGGAGAGGAAAACAGATTGCAATTTGTTGTTCTGTATGTAATCCTCTGCAAAATATTCTATGCTATTTAGAGATATGTTTCGGTACAATCATCAATATTGATGCATTACATTCGGTTACAATTCTGGAATAAATAGGAGGAAATGAAGATGGATGGATGGAAATTAACAACATAATGAAGGTTAAGTTACAAATGGGGAAATTAACGGCATTATTAAGGTTATGTTACAAATGTGGGAATGAAGAGAAATTAACATACTTAAGGATAGGTTACAAATTTGAAAATTAACAACATAATGAAGTTTAAGTTACAAATGGGGGAATTAACGGCATTATTAAGGTTCCGTTACAAATGTGGGAATGAAGAGCATAATTATTCATAATTATTTTAGGTAAAAGTTCATGAAAAATAGGGACGTGGCAAGAAGATGTGGACAACTGTGATAGTTCCACGTGGCCAAAAGGTTGCTGATTTAGTTATATTTATAGATACATGACCTTAATAACCACTAGATTAGATAATTGAATGGTTCAGATTAATTCTCACATAAGATGGTGTTCTCATATAAATGAGTGTTCTTACTTGAACCCAATCCTATATATATAATATTCATTGACTCTAATGAATTTGAAAAGGAAACGTGGTGATAGGTATTTGATTAAGAAGGAAATTTAGAAACTAAAAAAGGAAACATTAAGACGGAAACTAAATGTAAGGGGGGAAAGGAGGAAGATTAAGAAGGAGATGCAGTAAACTTGAAAAACATATAAGAGAGAGTTTAATTAAGAAAGATAATATGAAATTTTGAATATGATAGAGAATATGAATTTTTGAGGTGAGAAATTTTGAATAAGAAAGAGAATAAGCACGTAAGAGACATAAGCAGGAACAAGAAATGTAGTATTGTTTATTTAATGAGGGAGAAAGAAATAGTTGAAAAAGAGAGAAAATATAAAGGTTTGGATTAGAATAAGAAGATGAATTCTTGAATAAGAGAGAGAAGATGGGTAATTTGAATAAGAAAGAGAAAATGAATTTTTGAATAAGAGAGATAATATAAAGTTTTTTTTATGCTTAATAAGAAAGAGAAAATGAATTTTTGAATAAGAGAGATAATATAAAGGTTTTCGTATACTTAATAAGAAAGAGAAAATGAATTTTTCAATAAGAGAGATAATAATATAAAGGTTTGAATTAGAAAGAGAAGATGAATTCTTGAATGGGAGAGTGAAGATGAGTAGTTAGAATAAGCAAGAGAAAATGAGTTTTGGAATAGGAGAGAGAAGATGAGTAGTTTAAACAAGGAAAAGAGAATAAGAAGCTGGATATTTTGAATAAGGAAGAGAAATTGAGTGAATTGGGTCTTGTTTAGTACCACTCTCTATAACTAAGAGGTCCAGGGTTCAAAATGCATCCCATCAAGAATTGTGAATATTAGAGTAATTTCTTAATGGGGATCACCCAGTGTCATGGGATCGTGTCCGTTGTCCCCGCTGTGGTTTCCCAACCTACAGGTGGTCGATGATGGTGAGATCGTGGTGGTTCCGATTTCGATGGCAGCGGTTTGTTGGCGGGGCAGCGTTTGGATGTTCTCAAGAGGGTGTCCATAACTATTCAAATAGATGGAGTTTCAGGCTCCACTGAGCTTAGGTAGATTCAATGGTGGTGTCTCTTAGTTAAGTCTTAGGTTATGATGTTAATATGTAATTTGGTTTCTTCTATGTAATATTTCAAAAAAAGGAAGAGAAACTAAAATTTATGAATAAAAAAGAGAGGATTAATACAGAGAGAAATGAAAGAGAGCTCACATAATGTCTATCAAATGATCGATATCAAGATCGATTTTTCTCTTTCTAACTTAAAGAGAAGCAAGAGCACATCTAGGTCATCATAGGCCCGCTATTTTATAGGGTTCCGTCGAATAGGGGATATAGTTTTTTAATCGGAAATAAGATCGGCTCTCATCTCCCACCTGCTAGAATGGTGACACGTGGAGAGGGATCTTAATAGCCCTTAGCGTGAGGAGAAAGTTCCAGTCGCGTGGGAGAATGTTTTAATCATTATACTGGATTTGGTTTAAAGGAGGAAGATTTATTAGGTTAAGCAGCTATTAAATTAGGATAGTTAGGTATTTGGCTATTTAAGGCATTTTAAGGATTGGGCAGAGTGTTTTGGGAAAGGAAAAGTCTGATCGGATAGTTAAGGCGATGTCGTAATTTGCAGTAATTTTTGTTGTTATCCAACACAAAGCGAGAAATTTTTTCATTCCTCAAGGAGATTTGCACAGCTTTTGCAAAATCTGTAATCATGAGAGGGATCCCAACAGATGGTTTTCCAAACGGCTTCTTCTAATATATGAGGAAGATGAAGAGGATGTCCGGGACTATAAATAAGAGCACATTGAATGACTTGTCAGGTACCATAAACTCTCAATCATTTTGTAAGAAGAAGTGTCATAAATCTTAGTATCTTAGGGAGAAAATGAGTGACTCTGAGTCCCTGCCTATTTATGATCTCTATATACTCCGCCGGGATTGGAATATTCGAAGGAGAGAAACGATCCCTTTGGTATAAACACAAACACAAATTCCGACCTTATACCCAGAACCACCAGAAGGGGTGGTGTTCTCAAGTTGACAATGGCAGATCTAGAGGAATCTATATAAATGGAGCAAAACTGCCTTTCAGCAGTTTGGATGGATGATCAGGAGTTTGGCTCGGAGCGACTAAACCATTATTTTAGTGATTACTGTTCATCGGCGCTTTTGTAATCCACCATTTTCGTAACATTTATGTTGTGAAGTTCCAGTCTCCGGAGGAGGCTCTGGCCACTCTTCATCGCAACCCATTTACAATGTCTAGTGGCCTTCTTTTTTTCAAATGGTGGGGTGCTGGAATATCTCTCAGAAGAATCAAGGTGGAGAAGATCCAAATCAACATTCAAATCTACGGCATTCCAGTGGAAGCGTTTGCCTCAAGAGTAGCCATCAAAGCAGCACTTATGGATGGAGAGGTGGTCACTGTCGACATCAGTTCCTTCCCCGTGCCAAACATAAAATACCATAGAGCCACTATTTGGGTTAAGCCCGGAGACCTACTTTTATATGGTTTTATATGTGGATATGTCGGGTGAGACAATATTCTGAGTGGATATACGGTATAAATGCCTTCACAAATTTTGTTATAGGTGCGGAAGGATCGGGCACCCATGCCAACGTTGTCCCATGCAAGATGACAATGTTCTGGAATAGTTCATTGATGGTTTCATCCAATGTCACAGTGTAGCCCGTGGAACGCACATTGTGTATGACGTGAACAATGAGTTATTCTTGTCCTTCCAAAGAGCACACTTCCACAGAAAGCTACACCGTAACACAAGGATTATGGCGGGCTACATGGACAGCCGTGAGAGAGATATAGACATCTGCCAGAAAATGAGGTACGAGAGGGTTTCCTCTTCTCAATGGAAACGGATGTGGCCTTACATCAATATCTCTATATTGGTGGTGGTAACGGAGGGAGTGGCCATCAAGGATCAGGGAGGAGTGGTGATGGTTTTCATCAACGCCATTTTGACCAATATTTTGGTAGGGGTTTTCAGTAACCACCACCATCTTCACCAAAACCTTCACCGATGTCGAGATTCATACTACCTAACGACCACCTCCCAAATGGCCAATCTAGGAATGAAAGATTTGGAGATTTAGGTGTGGACGCATTAGACAAGAAGGAGCTTTTAGATATAAACTTGTGATTGTGGTTCAAAGCCATGTTCGTCACTGAGCAAGAGGAAATGCAGGAGTGTTGCACCGTTAACACAGTTTGTGGATGTGCCACAGGGGAATATGTTAGTGGACCCACATCTGGAGATTCATGCAAATGAGGAGACACCTCTCCCAGAAGATGTATTAAAGCCTGATGCGATTGGAAGAAAAGAAATTATAACAGAGATGATCATGAAGTTACTGACTGGAACCAACCAAAATAACCCAATTCCTTTTAAGTTTCAGCCGGATTTCATTGTCCTTGATGGAACAATCTCTAATCAGGATAGTAGCAGCAAAGGCAATGCCTCGAGTGTGAATATGGAGAGGGAGAGAGAGGGAGAGAGAGATAGATCCAGAAGTATAGGCTAATGAAGACAACCTTGGTGTCAAGGAAGAAGAAAGGGAAATGTATGACAACCACACAATACAAAAACCTTTTCAATATTCAAAGTATTAGTTTCAAAAGAAGACTTAAAACACAATGATGAGGAAGAAACGGGTTTTGATGGGCAGGATGAATGGAGCAAAGAAGTCAGTAATTACTAAGAACAACAATTAATAATTTCCATTGAAGAGGAAAGTAGAGGGTGATGACGAAGAAACAATCGAGCAAACTGGAGCCCAAATGATGAGCCAGGGGCATTCCTATAGCAAGCTACTTCAGGCTTCCGAAAAAGCCATTTTGAGCCAATACTAGTGAAACGTTGGATGGGAAGGTCTGAGGTCACTCATGCAAAGAGAACCAGATCATTGGATAGCCCAAATGAGGATGATTTGGAAAATGAATACGTGATTGAAAAGTCAAGGAAGCAAATCAAGATCTTCTTCCACTATTTTGGTAGAGCAGTTTCTAAAGAACATGATGGTAGTCCAGTGGCTACTGGATTAGAATCAGGGGAAGGAAACAACACATAAATAAGGAAGACACTTGATTTCTTCACTTCATCGCCGGGAAAAAAAGCTGAACACAATGGAGGAGATCATATCAACAATCAGAGGCTTTTCGAAAACTATGCAACATCAATTCCCTAACTAGCCATGACAACACTAGCATGGAATTGTAGAGGGTTTCAACAATGCCCCTACAAGAATGATCAACCGGCTGAGAAAACAGTGGAAACCTAACATCATTTGTCTCTCAGAAACAAGATCAAATGAACAAGAGTTTATCAGATGCCAGTAAATTTCTTACCTCTCAAATTGTTTAGTCGTTGATGCAGCCGGGAGATCAGAGGGTTTAGCTATATTATGGTCAGATCAATTAGAGGTTAGTGTGTTATGTAGCTCTTTAAACTATGTTTTTCTTTTAGTGTCGGGCTGTAGAAGTAATCGAACTAGTGATCGTTGGTGTCTAGGCTTTCTGTATGGCCCACCGACTGACTTAGGGAGGTTGGATTTTTGGGCTTCTTTATCAAATCTAAGTTATTTTCATGATTACCTGACTGTCATACTTGGGGGATTTTAATACCTTGATGTCTTAAGAAGATAAGAGGGAAGGTTTACTAGTAACACATAGTAAGACTGTGCTTCTGAAAAACCTTGTATAAAGATATGAACTTCAGGAAGTACCAAACAGGATTTTGTGGTATACCTAGTCGAACAATAGAGATGAACCAGAGTTTATCCTTGAGAGGCTTGACAATGCCTTCATGAAACAAGTCTTGGACAGATAAGTTTCCCAATGCTAAGCTTAATAATCTTCCCATTGTATTCTCTGATCATTATTCTCAACACCAAAGATAGCCAGCATAGGTTTAACAAGGTTAGACATTTTGAGTCTTTTTGTGAAAAGGTTGATGCCACAGAACGGATAGTACAGAGATCATGAAATATAGTTACATAGGAGTCAAACCTACTGAATGCTCCTGAGGCCTTGGAATGTAAACTCAAAACTAACTTCTTATGGAAATCTTGAAAGACAGTTAAAGCTCTCCTTAAACAAGCTACAATGTTTAGAGCAAGGTTTAGGTAGTGTTCGCAACAACACTCAGATTGTTGAAGCAATGGGCCAGGGTTAAAGATTTGAAGCAGAAAATTTTAGATTATTGGGAGCAAAGGGTCAAAGTTAATTGGATGAGATTAGGTGAGAAAAACACCAAGTTCTATCACAAATAGGCTTCCAGAAAGAAGAATACAAGCAAAATTCAAGGAATTTCCTCTGAAGATGCGGAATGGATTTCTAATCAGAATCATATGGCGCAAGTCATCATATACTATGTAAAGACAACCTACATACAAACACAATTGTATCCACTTGGGTCTCATAGAGACACCTCCCAGCAGGAGTATCTATTCAAGAACTGCAGAAGGCTTAGGAATGATCAGATATATCAATTAATGGCTCCTTTTACAACTCAAGAGGTATGGAAGACAGTCAATCAGATGAGCTCATAAAAATAACCCAGAGAAGATGGCTTACCGGTGGGTTTCTAAAAGAGATACCGGGGGACAATTGGATCACCGGTTTCTGAGTGTGTTCTTCAAATTTTACAAGGAGAGAGGCTTATGTATATGTGGAACAGAATGCAGCTGGTAATGATCCCCGAGAAAAGCACTCCAAGACACCCGTCAGATTTTGGACCAATTTCCCTCTGCAATGTGAAGTACAAAATTATTTCTAAAGTCCTGGCCAACAGGCTAAAAATCCATATCTCTGATCTTATTTCTGAGGGCCAAAATAGTTTTGTACCGGGGAGGAATATATTTGAGAATGTGCTACTAGCACACATGAGGTCTTGTATTACATGAGGAAATAAAGAAGAAAATAGCTTAGGGTATTGCAGCAATTAAGTTGGATATGAGCAAAGCTTAGGACCGTGTGTCATGGGAGTTTATGGAGAGAACTTTAGAAAACATGAACTTTCCCTCACGATGGATTGAACTAATCATGCAGCGTATCCAAACTATCTCATACCAAGTGATTGTCAACAGTGTTCAGTCACCTTTCTTCACTCTGAATAAGGGTCTCGGACAAGAGTGTCCTCTACCTCCTTATATTTTCATTATTGCTCAAAAATATATGTCTGTATTGTTGGAGGACAAACTTAAAACCAACTCAGCATTAGGAGTTGCTATCTCAAGAGGAGGACCGAAAATCAGCCACCTTATGTATGCAGATGATTGCATTCTGTTTACAAAATGTACTTATCAAGCCATAGATGACCTTGATAAAACCATTTACCTATATGCTAGATTCTCAGGTCAGTGACTGAATTTTGTTAAATGCGTCATACAGTTCAGCCCAAACACAGCACCAGATGCAACAGTATATGAGGTACAGTCAGGGAAATAGAGGAAAATACCTCAGCATGAACATAGTTTTTGACACGTCAAAGAAGGCCATATTCCAGAATCTCGCACAAGGTTCATTGATAAATACTCATCTTGGAAAACAAAACTCCTCGGTCTACTTAGGAGGGTGACACTGGCCAACCATGTGTTAACTTCTATTGTTTTATATCCATTGAGATTTTTTAGAATCCCAGCTTAGATCCTAAAGAAACTGGATAGGATGACTGCATATTTCATCTAGGGAGGTAGTCCCAATGACAGGTCTTTGCATTGGAGGTCATGGAAGACGATCTCTAGCTCAAAAAGGAAAGGAGATCTTGAAAATAGATCTATAGAAGGTATGAGCACAACACTGTTGGAAAAACACACGTGGAAAATCTTATCAGATGATGATAGTTTCCTCACCCATACTTACTCATGGAGGATCTTGTCGGATGATAATAGTCTCCTCACCCATACTTACAAAGTGAAATACTTGGGGAGGGATGATTTCACCACTGTCAGTGCAAATAATGAAGACTCTTGGGGGTGGAAATCTATATTGTCAAAAAAGACACATAATTACGGATAACTTTTCACGGAGAGTTTTTAATGGGAGAAAGGTGAAACTCACTCATCACTGGATCCCAAATATAGAGAACCCTCTATCTTTAAACTCTGTTGTGCACACAGTAACAAACCTGGGAGTGGAACATGTAATAACGGAGAATAGGGTTCAGAGATCTCCTTTAGTTAGGGCCACCTTTCCAGCAAGAGCAGTCCCTCATATCCTTTCAATACATCTCAACAGGTTTGATGCAGGTCAGGATATATAGGTTTGAAGGCCAACTAATAAGGGAAAATACACAGTCAAGAAAGGGTATCATTTGGAAATGGAATCTCAAACTCTCACAAGGAGACACAACAATCTTCAAATTATGATGCTGGAAGAGAATATGTGAATCAACATATGGAAACTAAGGCTCCCTCACAAGTTACAGATTTTCTTGTGCAGACTGTTGACAAATGCCCTACCTACACAAGCGAATAGATTCAAAAGGAAGCTAACAAACAGTTCCTTGTGTACCAGATGTGGTACAATGCCTAGAGATAACACACACTTATTTTTACAATGTGAGATATCAAGAAGAATCTGGAGAGCGTCTAAGATTAGTTTTGATTTTCAGCAGGGGCAACAACCCTTTGTGGAATGACTCAAACACTGGTTACACATGGCCCTGGCAATGATGTTATTCTTCTAACAATCTACATACTATGGGAAATCTGGAAGAACAGGAATGCTGAAGTAATGAATGATCAACGGAGAGATCTGATTCTAAGTTGGGAGATAGCTAATGATCTGTGAAATTTCCATATTCACTACATGTCTAATATGGAAGGAGAATCATCTAATCAGCAAGGAGTCCTCCTCTATTGCACAAACGTCAGAAGAAGAAAAATACAAGCATCTGGGCACCTCTAACAATCGCAGTTTACTCGGATTATTTTGTATGGTTATTTTCAAGGAAAAAGATTAGTTGGAGCAGCATCGTGGAAGATCATCAAGGAAAATTCAAATGAAGTGGTACATGGTTTGGATTTCTTTATCGCAGCATCTCCACTTCATATGGAGGTGCACGCATGTTGGAGAGCAATTCAACCCGCGGCAAGGCATCAGAGCGGAGACGTAGTTGTCATGACTGACTCTTTGATACTAGCGGGAGTAATGCTAGATCCAAAATTAGCCCCTTGAAAGATCAAGAGTTTACTGCTAGATCGGCCCTAACTGAACAACATAATGTAGCTCTTAAATTGGGCAGACAAGCTTGTAACTTCAATAAGCCAAATAAATTTAAAAAAGTCCTCACACTTTAGTGAGAGAGTTTTTAGGGTAAGTGTTGTCTTTTTAAATAGACTAGGAGTAAAATAAATGTGCTCTTTAGTGTAATGTCTGCATCTCAACAAGCATTGTTTTCAAGTTTTATGTAAGAAAAGAGGAACAATGTTGAAGAGATAATTGTTACATTTCTTTCATTTTCTAACATTTAGTTGAATGAACTACTAATTGATTTTTCTTTTATTTGATCAGAATAGGATTGTGAGCATTACTTTCGATTTAACGAACCATTATTTTTTTCCACGTTATAGTTAATTTCTAAGTAGATAATTTAAAATTTATTAATTTACTTTAACATACTATATTCTCACAAGTTGTAGATTTGTGGTCATTTATATATGTAAAGATATTAGCTTATTTGATTTTACATGATAATGTGAAAATGAAATTAAAAATAAAGTAATAGAAACACACAAAGTCTTGTATTAGACCGACTAACTGTTACATGGTGTCATTTTATAATTGATATAATTAATGAGGTGATTTGATGTTTATTTTTATTTATTGCAATGAGATTCCTAAAACTCTACTTTTTAAAATGTATCGCAATGTATAAATAATTATAATTTGACCCTAAAAATTATTGAAACAATATTTTTCATGATTGATCTAACCGTTAGTCGATCTAAACGGAATTTCTCAAAGAAACATTTTTTGAAAACAAAATATAATACATATTTAGTAATAGAAGACAATTCCAATTCAAAATCATGTTATTACTCTCTTTTAAAAAAAATCATTCATACATGTTGGGAAACCGCCCAATTGCAATTGCAATAAGTAGAACTCATATCCAACTTAACTAACCTCCGACAATAATTAACATATTGCAAAATATCGAAATTACATGTCAACTAGACTGATCGTTTGTATTGTTACAGATTAAAGATCCAATAAAACTGTAACATTGTCCTAATGGATATTAACTCGCTCCCAGCAAAAACCATGACCACTTGGCAGAGAGGAGCGTATTATGCATCAATATCACTATACCAAACATGGATATTCTACTATTGTAACACCACTTTATGTAATCATGATTTATGTTGTACAAACTGTAAATACCTTGAAAAACACAGATATGACAGATCCAAATTAATGGAAACCCGAAGAGAAAACTACAAACAAAATTGTGAATACATAATTTGTACAATCAGATCGAGAACAAGACATTTACGCGAACAAGTAAATTGAATTAGTATCATTAACACAACGATCTAATCGATCAAGTCAAAAAACAAAACTAGTGTACAAAGATTTGATCTCATGCGTATTCAAGAACATAAACATCAAAGAAAATAAACTTTTGTTTCCTGTCTCCTCCTAAGAAGACGAGGAGAAGAAGATTAAAGAAATGTAGGATTTGTTGCTTAATCGAGTTTTTTTATAAAAATAATCATGAAAAGTGCTTTTATAACACTAACTACTTTACATAAGTTCCAATATAACCTTTTGATAATTCAAAATGCAAATATAACCCTAAATAGTTAGCGTAACGTACCCATTCCCGCAGATTTATGCCGGAATTGGGTAAAAAATTAATTTTATCCCTCTGAAAAAAGGCAAAGTCTTGGGAAAGGCCGTCTTTCCATATGCATATGGAAAGACGGGGTTGAATTGGAATTATAGAAAGGTGAAAGATTTTAGTTGCAATATTAAATTTTTATTATGCAACATTTAGGAGTGATAGGTTTATGACCCGATTAATACAACCCAAAATTTTTATTTTGATTTTTTCAAATTTATAGTTTAAACTTTGATTTTTTCATAACTTATGGAAAGACCGTCTTTCAAGAGACGCACTCTTTTTATTTTTTACAGTCATTTTTCAATACATTTAAAATACATTAGTCACTATTGGTTGGT
>JAUOBV010324990.1:0-10946 GCA_032360425.1 Rubia occidens | reverse complement strand
ATTTGTAACCATGATTGACAATATTTGTAAGACTTGTTAGATTCATCCTATGTTCCATGTTATAAATATAGTGCTTAATTTGTAGTTCAATTTCTTATTGTTATTTATGATATTAAGTATGTTAAGAAGCACACTTGATTTATTTCTTACATAATGCTAATTTAGGAGTGTTTGATTATTGGCACTCTGGTAGTCTTGTGAGTACCGAGATGATGTGTGATTTAGATACCCCTTGTGAGTGCCGAAATGGTAATAGACAATGATCTTAATAGGCTAGTCATGTGAGGATTTACAACCCCCCTCGTTACTACTAGCTATTCCTGACGCACGAGTGTTAATTGTGTTTGGTTCTATTCTTTTATTAATGGATTTATGTATCAGATTCCACTCACCCCCCGGTTGGGAACTAATGGTTGGCTCTGTCTACAAACATTTTGGATTTGTTTATAATGATATCAATTGTACCTGGTTTGGTTTCTACTTTCCAGTCATTCTGGATACCATTTTTAAATATTGGATTTTTCGATATTTAAATCGCGTATCTCCTTCACTTGTAGTTATTTATCATTCAATGAATGACTGATTGATTAGAGGATCTACTATAATATTAATATAATTAGAACGTTTGTTACTTTGTAGTTGTATCTAACTTAATCATTAAAAATCAAACTTAGGCCTAGCCCTTAGACACTAATATCTATGTGGACGACCTTGGACTTGCCACTATCTACATTTATCATAGTTTGGAGTAAGGTCAGGTTCAACACATAAATTCTTATCTTTAACCTCTTAGCACTCGTGCGTGAGTTCCACCAATTAGAACGACCTCGTGGGTGTAGGTCAATGACCCTTACCATCAAATAGATGGATACACGTGGTTTTATGCCCTTTGGAACAGACCGTGCATTTTGTATGGAATATTCTATAGTTTCGTTCACAAATTGAATTCGTGACCACAGGTGAACCGTTAATATATTTTGGGAATTATTGTACTCGATTTTATGGTGCTCATAAAGATCTAAAAGAACCCATGAAAAAATGAAGAAACTAAGAAAAATTAAAGAAAAACTAGGGTTTTGGAGACCAAAGTCTGGTTCAAAGGGATAAGGAAGAAGGGGGAGGTTTTTTATAGGTGGAAGAAAGAGAAAAAAAGGAGAAAAGACAGGTATTGAAACACACATTTAATTTATACAGGGTAAAAGCCGTGCAAATTGCACTATCTGCGGTAGTTAACCGTGCAGTTTTATGGTTCACGGGGACCTAGCTGTGCGGATTTGCATGGCTGATGAGACGTCAAATGCATGTATTTCCTGAGGCATTTAACATCTCTGTTGTTATGTTTTTGTAGGTAGATTTCTAGGTTTAGATAGGCTTACATCATAAGAGTCTTAGATGACCATTTTTTATTTTCTTATCTAAATCCTTCATTTTGTATCCTAGTATGAGCCTAATGGATTATTTTTTCCCTTGGTAGATTGTTTGTAAGCACTTTAGAGTAGGTTAATGAAAGCCAATTGCAAAACTGGTAGAACAGTAAAGGCCATGAGTTAAAATGTGATAGAAAATAGAAGGGTCGAAGAAGAGAAGCCATGTTCTGAAGAGTTGGAGAGAGTTCATGAGCCATGTAATATCGCACAGCCCGTTCCATCATCTGTGCTACAAGAAGAGGGTTCCAGATAATTGGTCGTGCAAATATGAACGACCCGTGCATGAGGAACTAGAGATAAAGAAGACTCGGTAGAAGAGCCGTACAAATGTGCACATCTCGCGCACCAATAAGCCAAGAAATGAAGATACAAATGACAGGCCATGAAAAATTGTATAGCCCTTCAGCTCAGTTTTAGAAAAACTAACATCCAGAAAACGTCCCGTGTAATACTGCACGGGTCGTGCTACCGTGTCGTGCAACCCTGCACGGCCTGATCTACATTGGCACTAGGGTTTTCCAACTTGGGCCTTTTAAAGACCGTTTATCCTACTCTCTATATCTGGCCTTCAGTCTTCTAGGGTTTAAGAAAGTAGTTAGTTTTTATTTAGTGTGTTATGTAGGAGTGGAGGTTAGGAGACTTCTCTCTAGGGTTTTCTCTCTTCTCACTTTATTTACTACTTAAATTCATGGAATTTATTCCAATGATTGTCATGGATCTAATGTTAGTACAATAGTTTATTTTTTAGGGTAATTATTTGAAACCATGATTGATAGTGTTTGAAAGAATTGTTAGATTCATCCTATATTCCATGTTATAAATATCTTGCTTAATTTGTAGTTCAATTTCTTACTGTGATTTATAATATTAGTTATGTTAAGATGCACATTTGATTTATTTATTTCATGATACCGTGTTAGGCTTTAAATGCTAATTTGGGAGTGTTTTATTATTGGCACTATGGTAGTCTTATGAGTACCGAGAGGATGTTTGTGTTAGATCTCCCTTGTGAGTGTCGAGATGGTAATAAACAATAATATTAGTTGGGTACTCATGTGAGGAATTTCATGTGAGGACCATCTGACCTACCGTGTTGATGTTATTAAAATTCTAACCGGGGAAACACTGGATTACCTTGATAATTGATCATTTTTAGTTTGTAGCAACTAGGGTGGCCTAGATGCTAGAGTTATCACTAGATACTGATGTCCTTTTCCTCTAGAGGTCTAGGATAGGTGATAATAGTGGAGGTTTTAGCCCCGTGATTGGGTTCACTCCCGCATCTAACCGTTGCAACCTACACAGGGATAGTTCCTTTAAGCTGGGGCCAGTTAGGTCCACATGCGCTCAATAGAGAAGCGCACCCATCACAAGTTACGGAGGAGGTGAGATGTTAAGGAGATAGTAGAACGAGTTGTGTGACAGACAGTGGGAGGAGTTTCCAGGGAATTAACAGCTCCACACTGTGTGATATAGCATGAAAATAGGTTGATAGTTGTGTATGTGAATTAGAGTCTAGGAACAAATATTTACGTCAATCATGTGATGCAAATAACCCCCAATATTATTTAATTCATATTTTATCTCTCTTTACTTGCATGCTTGGGGTTTTAGATTCAAACACAACCCTCTCTCCCCATTGTTACTACTAGTTATTCTTGACGCTCGAGAGTGAATTGTATTTGGCTAAGTCTTAGACACTAATATATCTATGTATGACCTTGGACTTGCCACTATCTACGTTTATCATAGTTAAGAGTAAGGTCGAGAGCAACACTATAAATTCTTATCTTTAACGTCTTAGCACTCATGGGGTGGCTCTACCAATTAGAATTACCTCACGAGTGTAGGTAATAGCCCTTACCATCAAAAGGGATGAATATGCATGGTTTTATTACCTATGGAACACACCGTCATTTTTGAATGGAATGTTCTTCAGTTTTGGTCCCAGCTTGAATTCGTCACAACAGGTGAACCGTCAATCTATTTTGGGAGTTCTTGTAGTCAATTATACGGTGCTCGCAAAGAATTATCCAATGATGCTATCTCTAGGTGCCAAATCGTCTCAGATCTTTCCTTGAACTTGTTTCGAACTCCCATATCATTCTTCCTATGCTAATTTTCCTTCTTCAATCTATCTTATACCTCTTTGTAAGTGATCTTCCTTCTTCTAACATTCTTGCAAATGGCCTTCCTCAAGATTCTACCATTCTTACAAATGGCCTTCTCCATAATGGTCTCTAAGTAAGCTCACAAAACAAGTGAAAATTGACCAAATCATAGAGGCAAAATATACTAGCTACTAAATGCATACAAAATAGGGGAATTAGCTAAGGGAGAAGACAACACATGGTGATTCCAACCCCTTATTTGATAAAACACCTAATAATCTAGCTATCCACTAACAAAACATCTAAAAAGTTGTGTTTAATGCTCTAAGAAAAAATGCACTTCCTATCTCATCAAGGAAATGGTGATGGTCATTCCTAGTCGATAAGACTAGAGAACACAGCTGTGATTGTGAATAACCAAGGGCATTCTTAAGTCCGATAATTTTATCACTTTAGCAAAGGAGGCGTGTCATTTTCCTAGCTATTTATTGTGTTATTTAATTTTTTTATTGATCTAATTAGATTGTGATTGAATAGGGCAGTGATGCTTGGCTTGGTACCTCTCAGCATGCTGGTGATTTGGAAATAGAGTTGGCCAAGTTGCATGCACTCTATGAGGAGAAACATGCTGCCAACCCCCATCATGTGTGCTGAGCTTAGAGCCTTAACGGGTGGTTGTGTTTCTCAGAGTTACACTAGACTTGTTCCGGAGAATGGTGTTAGTGTAATTGTAATGGAAGATGATGATGACCTGCCTAGTAGTTCTAGTGGTAGGGTGGCGACACTAGCCCTAATATAGGATAGATAAGCTGGTGTACCTTATGTAAACGATATCTCACTAAAAGGTTATTCCTCAATCTTAATTCTAAGTGTTATATACTTAAAATTTTGAATTGTCGCTATCAATTTTATATTTAATTGTTTATGGATAGGGGTACTATTATATGGGTTTATCTACCTGCTATTTCTATTCCAGGCTTTGTGTGGTGTGTCTTTGGTATATGAGTTTCCTTAAAAGGTAGCTTGGGTAGTTATGGTTGTCCATGCAATGGATGTTCCAATAATATACCTGCTAGCGGTTTAACCATAGCCATAAAGGCTCGTATACTAAAGCATTGCATAGTAATATCAGTGCTACCGAGTGATATTTGGGGGTTTTGTATGCTGCCGAAGGCAGTGACTAAAATTAAGGTCAAGAATTTTATGCATACTCTGTCTTCTTAGTGAATATGCAGTTCTGCCAATTTGACCGCGGGCATATTATCCATTTTCAGCCTTGATTTGTGGGGTGTGTGCAGTGTGTGGGGATCAGTGGTGTAACCTTATATGAGGTGTATGCACATGTGTGATGGAGGGTATGTCATAGGGGCTTTACCTGTTTCTTATGTACTTAAGGATGTCCTATTGGGGTTTGAGTCATTTCTTAGCTAACGTTTCAACAATTATCCTCAATGGATAAATTTTTTCTACTAGTGCATACGTATTTCCTAGTTTTTCTTGAAAGTCATATATATGTCTAATATTGAGGGTTTGACTATTGTTCCATTCATACTATTCAAAGAGTATACATTCCTGGGTTATGTTTGAAATGTTACTATTTTAAAGTTTTAGGTTGGGGGTGGGGGTTATTAGGTATAGTGGTTTTATGCTTTTAGCACGGTTGTAGTTTACAGGGTTGGGGTGTGGTGAATGGTGAAGTTATCTACTTGTGTCACGTGGTTGTTGTATGGAAAGAAATATGTGAAGATGTAGTGACTTTGATGTTTTTGTGTGTGAATTTTTGGTAACACACTAGGGACGTGGTGTGTTTCTGCTTGGGTTGAGTGGCTATTGATTTTCCAGGCGTCTGTGAAGTCACGGTATCTTCACCGTCTCCATGTGGTAGATGTTTGATTGACTGAAGCCGATGCGAGGTTCTACCTTTCTCGTGTGGCTGGTGATTTTCTTGACATGTACAAAACCGTACTACCCTTGTAACCTCGGTTATGTTTGGCTAGGCAAGGAATGAGGTGAATCTCTACATGTATCACAAGGTTGGTGATTTTCCAGACGTATGCAAAGTCGTAGTAATTTACGTTTTCCCTGTATTAGTTATTTTTTTATTGGTGTAGGATAGACAGAGCACGGGGTGAGTTTCGACTTGTGTCACATTGCCAGCTTTGTCTTGGGGGTTAGTGTGGTATATACTGAGCGGGTTTGCAGTTGATTTTCCCACTTAAGTCACTTTCAGAAAGGTTGAGGAAAAATGTGGGTATCTTATGTTTGCGGGATTGCTAGTTTTGGCAAGGTGGTGGTTGTGTGGGCCATAGACGGTTATGTAATTTGGCACATGGTCTTGGGTGTTGGGTATGCCATGTGGGCGGGTATCTATATAATATTTATGACCTACTGTCTAATTTATTCTGTTTCCCAATGCTAGGGGGGTAAGTGGTTATGGATAAGTGGGCAGTTACAACTTTTCAGATACTATCTTAATGTGGCTTGTGTTTCTTATGTAGGTATTTTCTTATATAAAGGAATCACCGAGTGTACTTAGGCTCCAGTGTAACCGCTCTAGAGGCTGTGTGTTGTGTGTCGTGTAGTATATTGAAGTTGTTGTGAATGTGTGTATGTTGTAAACTTCCTATGGGGAGGGTAGTGTGGGATAGTGGTGGTGGTTGTGAGTTGTGCCTTATGGGTTGATTAGTAGTAATCTATCCTGGATGGGTTGATTGGGGAAGGTATCTCTATTGTCGGTAACGTAGGTTTGTGTTATGTCCCTTGTGAGATTTTTTTAAGTAAGCTCATGCGAGCTGTAAGTATGTTGCTTAACTTTTTTTGATTGCTTAATTTTTCCAAGAGTTTTCTATAAGTGATTGATGCCTTATTTACTGTTTTGGCAGGCTCGGTGAATGTAGGGATGAAGGATAATGGTGAATCTCGATCTATTCGGCCATCTTTTTGCGAGGGTGAGGGAAAACGACACGAGGAGATGCCTAGGTTCACAATGGCTTGCCTCTCGGGGACAACTAGGTTGTACAATCGATGAATGCACCTGATTGGATTAGCCCCGGATTAATTGTTATATTTTGGGTTTTTCGAGCCCCGGATTAATTGTTACTTTATTAGTGTTTTTTAGTTTATCCTTTATTTTAGCTTTTGATTTTTGTACTATGCTTGGTACATGCCGTACCATTTGTTTTTCTCAATGGAAAACCTTATTTCCAAGACTATTTTTCGTAGCTTTGTTCTTGAAATGTAAGGGAAGGGGGAGTAGTGACATACTACTGCTTATTTTATCAATGTTATTGCATGCATATTGTTTAGTGTGTTGGGGCGTACCTTTTCACTGGGGGTTGAATTGGGATAACGCTTATCTATATAAGGCGAATACCTTTTGCTTTCGCGATCATTCTTTCCTATCTAGTATGTGTGTGCTACTTCGTTGTAAGTTTTTCCGTTCTTACCAGTGACTTTCGTGATTATGTCAAGGAACGGTTATCTTGATTGGAAGTTCCCGACCTTTCCCGGGTATTATGAAGGTCTAGAAAGAAAAAATGGTTCCCACAGACGGCATCATTGATGTGGGACTATGCTCCCACGCTCATGTCAGCTTTCATTTTGATGTAAGGGTTCTCTTGGAGCCCTTACCTCTTTTATATTCTTGATTTCCATATAGTTGATGAGTTGTGCATTCATGGTTGATCGTGGCCCACATTGTTCCTACTATTACTGGATTGTGATCTTGGTAAGATGATCATGGATGTTGACCGTCTTTCTTCTCGAGGTGAGGCGTTCCTTGAGTTATGCGAAGTTTTCTTTGTGCTGGCTGTATCGGTTTGCGGGTGCTAGGTGTTACCTCTGGGTTAAACTTTGATTAGGTTGGGAGGTGTATACCACAAAGACACTATTTATTTAGTCAAGATTATATATTTAAAAAGTGGAAATCGAGTAGCATATAAGATAACATATTTTCGTGTGAGATTTTGTTAGAATCATCGTAACATCTATTTTCACAATATCAACTTTTCATCATTTTTAAGCGTACACAATGAATGATATCAATGGTCAAAAGTAATTTTGGTCAATTTGAAATAGTTTATAAGTTCAAACACAATTGAGACGAAGGGAGTATTACTTATTGATATTTACCTTCTTCTATAACGTGAATAAGTATCACCTCTAAATATGTGGCGTGGATATTCTCTTTTAGGGATGATAATTCTAGTTTAAAAATCACTTACAGCTTCGGTAAAATCCCATGTCAGGCTGCAATTTTCCGATCTGAACATTTGCCAACTGCGGCTTTACAACAGTTCATTTAATTCAAATGGAAATTACAAAATCGTCATGGGTGCTCGTGAGGATCAAATGTTTTAAAGGCTTACGTTAGAATAAGTCAATTATCTGATTGATTTGATTTGATTATACACAGAGTTGTTGACCATTCTAGAGTTATATTAGTACTATCCTTCATTTTGTACTTTATTTATTCTTGTCAGTAATACATTATTCTTTATGGAAAATACATTTTATCGTGGTATCAGAGCAGACCTGGTCCAAACTTTCTAAAACCATAAAACCTTGATCAGTCGCCTCCCCTCGCTTCTTTTTTTCGGCAGGCCGATCTCCCCTCTCCCTCCTGCTCCGACGCAATTTTCCCGGCATCTCTAAACCTCTCACCATGCTGAAGAAAAACCCTCTTAAAATACCTTACTCCACATGATGGCCTGTGGAAGCGTCAAATTGGCTATGTCCCCAAACCACAGAAGTTGTTCAGCTTCCTCGATGGTTCAAAACCCTGTCCGTCGTTCCCCTCTCTTCCGCAGACCGGCGTCTCCTCCTCCTCGACGTGTGAATAGGTAGCCGGCGCCTCTCATCGTGGTGGTGCAAAAACTGATCCCATGGTGGCCTATTTAAAAGCTAAGGCTAAATATGATCAGTGGATTGATGAAGATCAATGTGTGTGCAGTATGCTTTCCTCCTCTCTCACGGCGAAAGCATTGGCGGAAATCCCTGATTGTTCGACATCCAAGGATAGTGCCTCTACTATCCTTCGTCTTCGTGTCGATACCCACAGTATACGTAAGACTGGTACAGTTTATGAATTTCATCTTAAATTTAAAGAATTTATTTAGCAGTCATCTATGATGGGTTCTTTTGCTACAAATGATGATCAAATGATATAGTTTTAAACTGCTCTTGGCACTGAATTTAAAGACTTTTCGGTACCATTGATTAATTCTTTTCCTACTGTATTATATGCCGATATTTTGCCATGTGCCAAACATCACGAAGCATTCTGGAGAAATTTGCAGGGACATTCAGCCCTAGCAGTAGGACCTTCCGTGTTCAAGGATGGAGAAAAACCCTCAGACGGTCCCGTCAGCTCGTACGAGCCATGTGCCGCCAGGGGTGGCCATTTTGAAGGACGCTGCGACGACAGGTTTGATGTTGCTCAGTTCTTGGCTGGTTCTTGCCGCGGGTGGCCGCATTGCACTTGGTGTAGTCGTCTTGGTCATTATGTTACTACCTGCTATAAGATGCCTACAGAGACTGGTTCTAATTCGACTTATCTGGCTGAAAGTTTCAGTCGTTCATGCAGTTAGAGCCTTCCACTCTCACCTCACACTAGTAAATTTATTTAGGTGCGACTAGTCATATTGCATCTTCGGCTTCTGGTTTAGAGAGTGTGACCCCGTATTTTGGAAATTCTCATGTTTCTGTTGGTAATGGTGCCTCTATTGGGATTCCTCATATTGGCGACTCTAAGATATCTGTTGCTTTATGCTTATCTGATGTTGTGGTTGTTCCTAAGATTACTGATAATCTACTTTGTTTTAATAAACTGACCAGAGATTTGAATGTTTTACTCACCTTTGATGATAAATTTTGTTTTATTTAGAACAAAGTTTCAAAGGTAGTCATGGGTATGGGTCACGGCTAAGAAGAACTTTACATTTTGGATAGAGGCGAGGCAGCTCTATTTTCTCATTTGCAGCTGAATAAAGGATAGGCATCCTACGAACTTTGGCAAGCTTGCTTAGGTCATGCACCGACAACAGTTATTTCCAATTTGTAGAAGTCTGGTTTACGTTATGTTTCTTCCTCATTACCTAAATCGGAAACCTGCTCCCCCTGTGTTATGGCGAATGGTCAACGGTTGGCTTTTTTAAAAACATAAATGTGTTGCGCACATACTTGATTTGATTCACTGTGATTTGTGGGGTCTTTCCCCAGTTTTATCGTCGAATGGTTTTTTATACTATGCCTTATTTATGGATTATTTTGCTTACTTTACTTGGATTTATCCATTTCGTCGAAAGTTGGATATTTTTCGCCAATTACTTGCAGTTTGAGGCACTAGTAGAGAATCATTTTTCATCCAAAATTAAGGTCTTTCATAGTGATAGTGATACTAAGTTTCTGAACACTCGTTTACGCCCTCATTTTGCCACTATGGCCATTCATCATCATCATATATCGTGTCCCTATACTCCGGAACAAAATGGATGAGCAAAGCGCAAATGTAGACACATTACGGAAATGGGCCTCACCATGTTGTTTCACTCGCATATACCCATTTCTCACTAGGATGATGCCTTTCCCACGACCGCCTATATTACCAACCGATTACCTACTCCAGTTCTTTGGGGTGCTTCTCCTTATGGGATTCTTTATGGTCATGACCCTATTTGCTTGAATTTTCATCCATTCGGGTGTCGGGTATTTCCATTTGTTCGACCTTATGCCGATCACAAGTTGGCTCCACACAGTATTCCTTGTGTTTTTATCGGCTATAGCTCTCACTACAAAGGTTTTTGGTTCCTTGATTGCTCTATAGAAAGCTTTTCGTCACTCGCCATGCTCAATTCAACGTGATGCATTTTCCATTTGCTTCCTTTACTATTTCGGCCCCTGGGTCTCCTTTGTCAACTCTGGATGTTTTAGCATTCCTTGATCCTGATGGCAATTCAACTCCTCCTTTACCTGTTTCAGCCGCACCTTCTCCGGATCCTTGCTCTATTTGTGCCACTGATCCAAATCCTGCTCCTCGGCCAGCGGTGCGTTTCTTACTTATGTGCACCTTTATACATGCGTTAACTAATGCATTCGGAACATTTATTATCATGTTTTCTTTGGTTGATATCTAGTTTTAATTAGGTTTACACGACAAAGGGTTTAAATGACCATTATTGCTTTTCTTGTCTAAATACCGAGTTTTGTGGACTTAATTGAAGCTATTGGACACTTTGTATTCACGAGCACCTAGATTCTCCTTTGTGATCTTACAAGTATGTTGCTCGTGAGTACATTTTCATCATCCTTTTGCAGAAGGCCATCCCCGAGTGTGGTAGAAGATATTCGAAGGCCATTTACACAAATGGTAGAAGATGTCGAAGGTCATTCGCGAGGATGGTAGTAGATT
>JAUOBV010324670.1:0-10947 GCA_032360425.1 Rubia occidens | reverse complement strand
TGTGTGGATACGTATAGAGGAATCACATCTGGGATTCTCGTCTCCGTGGTTGATCAAATTCGACGGTAAAGCACGCTTCAAAGGTAATCTAAACTCTTAGATAGATTCGAATTGAATACATGTATGAGATCTTGAATATGGTTATTGATATTCCGCTAAAATAGATTTAATCAATTCCTAACATATATATGGGGTTAAACAATCTCACTGGTGAAATCCCTCCATCTTTATTCAACAATATCACTACTCTACGAGAAATAGGCCTTTCGGAGTTAATTGCAAAGAGTCTACCGCTTCTGGATTTCGATCCAAATAGTTGAAGAACCAAAACATGGTGGATGTATCATGTATGTATTGAATTGGTCAATTTGACAGTGAAACCCAACGTCGTTGATACGTAGCTTTTTATTTTCATGTATTTCCAATTTCTGTGTGGTTCTTTTTGAGGACTTATATATGGTGTAAGGTCTTTTTTCAGAGTCCAAGTGAAGTAGACTAAATGACATGCAAGGACCTTGCAAAGTAGGGCAACTCGAGACGTGCGTCGTCGACTACTAGGATGTGACTTTTGTTTTATGCGGCTTATTGATCCTCTCAAGTACAAAAATTAGGAAGGGGATTCTTTTTTTCCCATAAGATTTCATGTTACTGATTAGAAACCAAATTGATCCTTAAATAATAATTTTAGAGGATGTCTTTTAACAGGTGATATGTCCGTAAATTTATGGACAGATAAGGGATCTAGTTGCGTTTAACGATGTTACAGTAAATTAGATTGATGATTAGATTATGATAAGTTTGATGATTAGATTAGGGTCCTTTCCTTATTTCACTTCTATTGTAATCTCTCTATATATTTAGAATTGGAATACATAAACATTTACGGCAAATCATTCTATCATGGTATCAGAGGCTCTTCTGATCCAAACCCTTAAACCCTAAAAATTCTCCTCTCTTTTTTCTTCCTAGCCACCCCTCCAAAAATTTCTCCCCTCTCCAATTTTTTTTCTACGGCTGTACTCCCTCTCCCTTTTAGACTTCAAATCCGGCCATCCTCCTTCCATCATGGCTGAAGACAAATTCTCCTATTATACTCTTCTTCGTATGATGCCGATCAAACTCATTTCATCAAATTATCTTCTCTGGAAGCATCAAGATGGTTATGTTCTCCGCCCTCAAGGTCTGTATGGTTTCATTGATGGTACTAATCCCTGTCCAACTCTTCCTTCTATGCCACCGGCAGGCCCATCTTTGTCCTTTGTTACCTCTGTCACAACTTCTTCTGGTGCCACTAAGACTGATCCCAAGATTTATTATTAAAAAGAAAAAGATGCTTATGATTAGTGGATTGCTGAAGATCAACGTGTCTGCGGTTTACTGTCTCTTCTCTCACTGCTAAAGTTCTTGCAGAATTTCCAGATTTTGCAACTTCCAAGGAGATTTGGAAGATCTTGCGCACATTAATCAAAACAGCATTTCCTCCACCATTCTTCATCTACGTGCAAATGCGCATAGTATTCGCAAAACTGGTACAGCTTATGAACTTCATCTCAAGTTTAAAGGGATTTTTGAACCATTATCTTGTATGGGCAATCCATTTTCAAATTTTATCAGATAGTTTGATTTTTTATAGCTCTTGGTCCTGAATATAAGGATTTTTCTTCTCCTTTGATTAATGTTTTCCCTACTCCGTTGTATACGGATGTTCTTCCATGTGCCAAGAACCATGGGGCCTTTTAACAAAATTCTCAAGGACATTCAGGACCAGCCGCAGGACCAATTACATTTCCAATCAGACTAGGGGCGGCAGCGCGTGGCCTTCACGCGCCAACTTCGACAGCTGTTTTGGTGGTCGACGATCTTGGTCCTCTTCTTAGGTGGTTGGTCTGGTCCCTGGCCATGGTCGAATACTTTGCACCTGGTGTGGACGACTCGGTCATTATGCTGCGACTTGTTATAAGATTCAGGCCCAAACACATCATTTCGACACTACACATTTGGCAGAAAATTACTCAGTTTTGCTCCATTCGGGGCCATCTTCACGAGTTTCAGATTGGTATATTGATTCGGGACCAGCCAGTCACGTGGCGTCTTCTGCATTGGGCCTAGACAATGTCACCCCTTATACTCATAAATCTCATGTTTGCTGGTAATAAAACTCCTATGATGATCTCTCATATTGGTTATTCTAGAGTTTCTGAGAATTTGTAATTATCTTATGTTCTTGTTATGCCTGAAATTACTAAGAATTTATTGTCGATTAGTAAGTTAACCAGAGATATGGATGTACTGATTACATTTAATGATTGGCACTTTGTGATTCAGGATAAAGTAACAAGGGCCGTCGTGGGCAGCGGGCAGAGTGAAGATGGATTTTATGTTTTGGACAAGGAGAGTTAACATTTTTTTCTCATTTATAGCAGAATAAGAGTCGAGCTTCTTACGAGCTATGACATGCATACCCAGGACATGTACCTAGTGTAGTTATTTCTAGTTTGGATAAGTCTGGATTTCTTTTAGTTTCATCTTTGTTGCCTAAACCGCATACTTGCACCCCTTGTGTTATGGCAAAAGGTTAACGGTTGGTTTTTGTTGAGAACCATAACCGTGTTGAGCATGTTCTTGATTTAGTCCATTGTGATTTTTGGGGGCCTTTCCTAGTTTTATTTGGAAATGGTTTTTCATACTATGCCCAATTTGTGGATAACTTTTATAGATTTACCTGGTTATATCCCCTTCGTCGCAAATCAGATTTTGTTGATACCTATATACAGTTTCAGGCGATTGTAAAAAATCAGCTTTCTGCAAAAAATAAGGTTTTTCAGAGTGATGGTGGCACTGAATTTCTTAACACTCGCCTCCATTCTCATTTTACTGAAAAAGGTATCCATCATCAGGTTTCTTGTCCATCTACTTCGTAGCAAAATGGGCGTACAGAACGCAAACATTTCTATGTTTCCAAAATGGCCCTTATGATGTTGTTTCATTCACATCTGCCGATATCTCCCTGGGATGATGCATTTACGAAGTTTGTCTATATTATCAACCGTCTACCTACTTCAGCTTGGATGGTTCTACAACTTATAGTCTGCTTTATTATCGGGATCCCATTTACGCCGTCTACCTACTTCAGCTTGGATGGTTCTACAACTTATGGTCTGTTTTATCATCGGGATCCCATTTACACCAACTTTCATCCATTTGGCTGTCAGGTTTTTCCATTTGTTTCACCATTTGCCGATCATAAGTTGTCTCCTCACAGCATTCCTTTTATTATAATTGGGTACAATTCTCAATACAAGGGTTTTCGGTGTCTCGATCCATTGCCAGGTAAGGTTAATGTTACTGGCAAGCCAGGTTTGATGAGACTTTCTTTCCATTTGCTCCGTCTACAGATTCTGGGACAGGTTCTCCTTATTTGATGTTGAACATCTCTGCGTTTATTGCCCCTGAGTCTGCATTGGCACCGCCACTGACCCAACTGGCTTCGTTATATCCGCCGCCATGCACCATTTATTCTGCCGACCTAGATCTAGTCCTAGCCTCCACCCCTTTGGCTGGAATCGCCGGCTAGAATTCTCTGTCGATCAATCTGGTGGCGTTACCTCGGTCGGCCGCACCTGTCCCGTCTCTGCCAATTTCTCCTTTGGCCGCTCCTACTCCATCTCCAACACGCCCTCACAGGATGGTCACTCGTTCTGCGACTGGCGCTATTCATTGTTGTGATTACTCGGATATTCGTGCTCATGATTTTTTAGAGGCTCTTCAGGCTTAGAAAGAGCCGACTGAATATCGATGTGAACTTCAAGATCCAGCCTGGGTTTCCGCTATGGATGAGGGGATTGCTGCTCTTCGTCATCGGCATATATGGGATCTTGCTCCACACCCTTCGGACGTCAACATTATTAGCTCTAACTTCAGACCAGATGGTGTAGTTGGTCGTCATAACGCACGCTTGGTGGGGCATGGGTTTTCTCAAATTCCCTGCTTTGACTTGTACCACACCTTCAGTCCCGTGGTAAAAGCTTCTGCAGTTCGGACTGTTCTTGCTATTGCCACCATGCGAGTCTAGCCCCTTCATCAGTTGGATGTAAAGAATGCCTTTCTCAATGGTGCTCTTGATTCTCTAGTTTATATGGCGCAACCGGTTGGTTACAAGGATTCAAAAAGCAAGACAATGCTGACAGTCATTGAACTTCTTCTAAAAATATCGAGGCTAAAATTAGAAAAGGATGAAAATGTGAAAGGGGCAGTGGGGGGTAATTAGTTTGAATTGGTCAAAGTGACAATGAAATCAAGCCTTCATTGACATGTAGTTTTTGCTTTCATGTTTTCCTGGACAAAATGGAATGCAAGGTCCTTGCGAACTAGGGAAAGTAGAGAAAGTGGTGAGTCGTGGACAATAGGAGGACATGACTTGTTTTTTTATTACAAAATTTATTATAAACGGATTTAAATAAGAGTCCATGATCCTGATTACGTATGAAATCGTGCAACTTCCTTTGCATGTTACAAATTGACAGCAAGAGAGAAGTATTGAGAAGAAATGAATAAACTCAAATGTTAAAGGAAACTCGCTGAAATCAATTTGTAAAATGAGTTTGTTCGAGCTCAGCTCATTTAAAATATTTTGACATCAGCTAGTTTAAAATATTTCGAGCTCAATTCAATTCGATTGAAACTGTAAAATCATGATTCGAGCTCGAACTTGAGGTCAAGTGAAATTAATTTAGTTTGACCTCGTGTTCGAGGTCGAACTCGAGCTATGAATAAAATATATTATATATGTATATTTTTTATTAACATTAAAATATATTCTATTTAATAAATATAAAATATATATATATATAATATGTTCGTACGATAAATTCAACGAGATTAACGTACAATATTAGTTGGACTCGAGGTCGAACTCGAATAGTACTATACGAGCTCGGCTCGAACTCGAGCTTGGTGTACTTCTTTTTTTAATACAAACTTATACTCCCTCCTCCATCTAAAATCCAAATCATTGTGATAGTGTAATCATATATCATCAATTGAAAATACTCAATCTTTTATTTTTGTTTAAAGATTTTAAAAATTCATTATTAAACAAACAAATTAATACTGTTAAATTTAATTAGGTTACGGCTGTACATATTTTCAATAAATTTGTCAGTCTCATTTTTTTCATGGTCAAACATTGAGCTTGTAATTTTCACTACGTTTGAACAAACACGTTATTTCATTTATTTATATTTAACAACTCTGCTTGTTTTTTCTGTTGAATTTTTTAATGGCATACTGCGACAACACCTTCACTTATTTGTGTTGGCCGTTACTAATAGGAACACCGTAAATATGAGGTTGTTTCAATTCTAAAATTAAAGGATGTTATGAGATTTAGGTCCAAAACCAACAAGTATTTTTGTATGTGTAAAGGACTTCTTCTTTTTTCCTTTTAATTATACCCATTTTTCTTTTCAGCTTGTACCGAGACTCTTCGCAAACCCGAAATATTTCTCGATCTTATCTAATTCCCCCTATACATAAGATAATATCAAACTAGTAGGTGATGAAGGAGCTCGATGGACGGCTATATATATTAATAGATTATGTACATTTTGTGTTATAGAAAAACTTTTTATACGTTATTTGGAAAATATGATAAATAAATTGTTCTTACCAAATCAGTATGATTTCCATTAGTTGACAAAAATACATGCAGAAAAAATCTGATAGCATTATAGAATATGCTTATGTTCTGGCTAGATAGTTACATATTGAATAATAGCTTTTGATTTTGATGTTATGCCTTTCTTATGTAACCTTATGAAGTTTCATTTAAGATAGGTAAGAATGTGTATTTATTGGGAATCTATTCGGTATTAATGGGTCCCGTTACAATAATATAATTTGGGACTCATTGGGTATCATATTTTCAATTAATATAATAATTCTCATCCCACTCAATTCCAATAACTAATGGGTATTTGATACCCGATCCAGTTAATTACCCATTTACTAATTTTCCATCGCAAAATTTTCCGATCCCACCCAATTGACGCCTCTACCTAATAACCTACAAATATCTGATCCTAAGTACAAATCTAGTTACAACCTTGAGATTTCTGAACCAAGAATGGCCACCAATAGTAAAGTACCCATTAAGTCACTGGTGCCAAAAACCGTTATCTACAACAGATTTTTCATTCTACTAGCTGATACTGAAGCATCTCCCTCTGAGTTTATAAACAACACACAAATTAATGAAACATCAGGGGAAACAAGAAGCATCCTGGAACTATCATAAACCATCAAGCTAATGGCCCTCCATGCTAAACAAAATACTAAAGATCCGGAAAACTTTCAGAGTCAATCTGATACAAGTGAGCAGGAAAAGGATCATCTGATGGAAAAATTCAACCAGGGTGGATAGGATAACTAGGAAAATGATATGCCTGAACCTGACGATCAAGGAATTAAAACAAGACACATATTGAATTAAATCTGATAGCATTATAGACTATGCTTATTTTCTAGCTAGATAGCTACATATTGAATGATAGCTTTTGATTTTGATGTTCTGCCTTTCTTATGTAACCTTATGAAGTTTCATTTAAGATAGGTAAGAATGTGTATTTATCGGGAATCTATTCGGTATTAATGGGTTCCATTATAATAATATAATTTGGGACCCATTGGTATCATATTTTCCATTAATATAATAATTCTTATCCCACTCAATCACAATAACTAATGGGTATTTGATACGTCCCGTTAATTGCTCATTTACTAATTTCTCATCCCGAATCTTTCCGATCCCACCCAATATTCACCTCAACCTAATAACCTACAAATTTTTAATCCTAAGTACAAATCTCCTAACCACCTTGAGATATCTGAACCAAGAATGGCCACCAATAGTGAAGTACCCATTAAGTCACTGCCGTTATCTACAACAGGTTTTCATTATACTGGATGATATTGAAGCATCTCCCTCTGAGTTTATAAATGACACATAGATTAATGAAACATCAGGGAAATAAGAAGCATCCTGGAACTATCAGAATCCATCAAGCAAATGGCCCTCCATGCTAAAAAAATTGCTGAAGATCCAAATTTTTTTCAGAGTCAATCTGATACAAGTGAGCATGAAAAGGATCATCTTATGAAAGAAATCAACCAGGATGGGTAGGATAACTGGGAAAATGATCTGCTTGAACATGAAGATCAAGGAATTAAAACAAGACATTTCAACACTGCCCCTTCTTTCCCACACAGGGATGCAACACCAGTCCATTTCTTAGATGGTACTAACCCTTCTAACTCTTTATCTCATTCCATTATTAACTCTAAACTTAACTCCATAAGGAAAATACCTAACATATTCTCTCCTTCATTACTGTAGAGATCTGAAAAAACAAGTTGATAAAGGTTAAACTTGGGATAAAATTCAAATGAGGTGCAAACTACCATAAGAAAAATACCTAATATTAATCTAAATTTAACTCCATAAGAAAAATACCTAATAAAATCCCTCATTTACTACTGCAGAGATCAGGAAAAAAACAAGTTTCAGAGACAGATGGCCAAACTTGGGAGAAAATTCAAATGAGGTGCAACGCCTAACAGGGTCAGGTGATGATTTCTCAGGGCAAGAAGCAGCGGGTAAGACGTATTTTAAAGCTCTGAAGAGAAGTATCAGGTTAGCCCTTAAAAATATCTATTAGTCATGTTAACTAAACTCATGCTATGGACTATTAGGGAAATTAACACCTCTATGAATAGATTGAAAACCCTGACAAAGAAACATATACTTGACATTCAAGGTGTAATAGAACCTAAAGGTTAAAATGAACACATAATGCAATATAATAAAAACCTTAGGTTTTATACACTGCCTTCCTACCGAAGTTTTGGAACTGGAAATTAAATAGGACCCAAGCTATAGTGGCACTGATAACACACTTCTACACAGAGCCAGAGCTAACCTTAACCAAAAACTTTTAGAACAAAACACTTTCTTAATGGAGAAATCTAAAAAATGTTAGCTGACTGAGGGAGACTTGAACAACAAGTTCTTTCATAATTATATAAATGAAAACCACTCCAGACTATCCATACAAAAAATTTGAAAAGAAGATGGGTAATGGACTTTAGATCATGTCAAAATAGGAAATAAGGCGGTTAGTTTCTTTATGAAACTTCTAACAAATGAAAATACTAATCCACCAGGGCTCAATATGACTTATCTCCTCAGTTCGATTGAACCATCCATCTCCGACTATCAGAATCATGAACTTATGTCCCCAAACACACACGAAATGATTAAATAGCCATTTTTAACCTCAGCCCATCAGTTGCTCCAGGACCGGACTAATGCACTGGAGCTTTCTTCAGATCCTCTTTGAATTTAATCTAGGATGACCTTCTGGTATAAATAAGGGACTTCCAATCTGGAAACTCTATTCCTAAGGCTATAGGAAGCTCTCTTATAGCCTTAATTACCAAAAACACAAACACATGCATCTTTTTAAGAATTCAGGCCGATCAGACTCTCGGACTTCTTGAATAATTAATGGCCAAATTTCTAGCTGATTGAATTTAGCCACTGATGCCCTCACTAATATCTGAAAAACAATCAGCATTTATAGAGGGGAAAGACATAGCAGATAATGTTTAAAAAGATGAATTCCTAAACCTAATCTTTTAAACTGACATGATGAAGGCGTTCGATAGAGTTTCTTGGGCTGTACTGAACAGTCATCACCTGAGATTGGGATTACATGGACAATTTGTTAATCTAATAATGAATAATCTCAAAGCTGCCTGGTTTTCAAATCTAATCAGTGGATCCCCTCAAGGTTTCTTCAAACCTTCGAGTGGGTTATAGCAAGGGGATCCACTCTCCCCCTTACTTTTCAATATCATAACAGAGCTACTAACTAGAAACATAAAGCTGCAGTTTCAGAGAGGAAACTTAAAGCATTTCAAACCCCAGGCTCAGCCAACCCTATTATGCAGTTATCCTTCGCGGATGATACATCCCTTTTCATCAAAGGAACAGATAAAACACTTCAAAACCTCATGAAGTTCCTTCAAAGATATGAAAGGGCAACTAGGAAAAAATCACTTTGATAACAGCTCATTTCTTTCGGGTAAATTGAGCGACACTAAAAGTAATGAGATAAAGGCCATAATTGGAATGGCGAGATATATTTTCCCCTTCTCATACTTAGGCGTGAATATTTATAAGGGAATAAAGCTTATACGTCATTTTAATGACTTAGTCGAGAAGATTGCATCTAGAATTGGAAAAACATTTGGCTTTCGGGCTAGGGAGACTAGTGTTTATATACCACGTACTCATGGAAATTCCACAACATAATTGGGCAGTTTCGGCTCCGAAAAAAATGGTTTTAATGAAAATTGAAACCATCTTATGCAATTTAGTAAAATAACCATTATACCCTCAATATTCTTTTTTCAAATTATGAAAATTTGAAAGGACTATTTTACCTTCAACATTTTTCCTTTATTTTTTTAGACCCAACATTTAACCCTAAATATAAAAACCCACATTTTACGCCTTATCCTCTTCTCTCCTCCGCCTCCTCTGATTTTTTTTCCTTCTCTCCCATAGAAGTAATGTTGGAGGCAGACTCTTCATCAACCATGGAGGCGGGCTGGGCCGTTGATTGTGACGTACGCCGACGAGGTCTGGAAAACCACCAGCGAGGAGTACAAATTGTTAACAAACTTCACTAGCTTCTTCAGCAAAGCCGTCGAAGCCTCCAACGACTCGAGGAGGTCCTATTCGAGAATCATCCATGCCACTATTTATTCGACGAAGGCCTCCTCCTCATTTTCCATGGTCTTACTATTATTCATATACACCTTCGCGTCAAGATCGCACTCCACAAAAGTTATATTGGAGGAGGACTCTTCTTCTTCAACGTTGGAGGCGGGCTGGAGCTGGGAATCATGTGGTGGCAAACTGTGGCTGAAATCCCAATTGTGTCGGGCTTTGTTGGAATTGAACAGTGGGGATGGGAACAGTGATGGCGTGAATTGAATGGTGAGGCTTGGGCGGGGAATAAGGTGGTGGCGAGTTTCGCTGGAATTGAACGGTGGAGGTGGAGCAACGACGTCGGTGGAAAAGGCGTAGAAGTGGTGGCACTTTTAGACTGGCCCAGAGGCAGTGGTGGAGCAAGGGGTAGTTTTTGTCACACAATTTTTTTCCAGTTTTAAGCCAAGGGGTATTTTTATCTTTTCATACATCAACGCCTGAATTTGTTCAGTCTATGCCGGAATAGTGAAATTTGGGGATATCGGCTCAATTGTTTAAAAACATAAGGTTAGTTACACACTTTCAGATTTTACATGGTTAAATTGGCTCTTTCAAAAAATAATATGGTTCGATTTGTATTTTTCTTAAGTAATTTTTTCTATAATTATTATTATATAATTAGTTACAAATATGCATTATTAAAACATATATATGAAAAATTAAGTATCAGCATAATATTCAAATTATAGTAAAATATGTCTTCCAAATTATAAATGAAATCCGCCAACATGAAAACACTTTTAAAATTATTCAAAAATTATTGGATACCGGTGTTGACCCTGGGCATTTACTTTTTACCGACATTGACTTTTTACCGACATTGTCCCAGTGTTGACATTTTACTGACATTGACCTGACGTTGACTTTTTACCGGCGTTGACCCGGGACATTGACTCTTTACTGACATTGACCCGATGTTGACTTTTTACCACGTATTGACTCGGGGTGTTGACTTTTTACCGGTGTTGACTTTTTATCGACATTGACCCCGGGACGTTGACTTTTTACCAGAGTTGACCGGGCGTTGATTTTTAGGAAATAAAGATTTTTTCTCCATGGGTCAATGACTTCAAAAAGTCAATGCGGGTAAAAAGTCAACGTCATGGTAAAAG
>JAUOBV010324451.1:0-10948 GCA_032360425.1 Rubia occidens | reverse complement strand
ATCATTAGACGCATCTCTGTATTCACAAACTGCCTCCCTTGTGGAGTTATCTGTACTGTTTTCTTTTATGTTATTTCAGTTTGGGGACCCTTATATACACCCCCCACCTATGGTGGTTTTAATCAAAAAAAAAAGTATAAGATAAAAATGTTTCATACATTTTTAAAAAAAACATTTGCTCGGAAGATCTTCTGAACAACGAATTAAAAGTATAATTATTCTATCACATGACTAGAATCTCTTTTGTCAGTAAGTATATTTTTCATATGAATTCAAGCATAACTAGTTTTACACCAATCATTCTCATTACTCATTAGAACCTTTTAAACGATGCTGTACTCCATTTAAAATGACAAGTTGATTCTTAGGGAAGGACTTTGCATACTCCATTTGTCCCTCTTTTTCCATCTTACTTCCTCTTTTTACGTTATTCATTGATATTTTTATAATTCTAATATATTAAATTATGTACAACAATAAATTATAAGAAATTATTTATTTTAAAAATATATGTTAAGATGAATGTTGTGATATATCATACGATAATTTTCATATTTATATATCCATAGTTTTTTTTTTACAATTCAAATAACACCAACTTTATTGATGAATAGTGAAGTAAGACAAAATTAGAGGGACGGGGAGTACAATTTTATTCAACTAATTTGTGATCACACTCTAGTCTCTAGTTACGAGAACAGGAGAAGTAGTAAGTTTTACAGTTCTTTAATTATGATAAATGTTCAATTGTAATTTGTTTTCGAAAAAATGATTACTTATGTTACATTTGCCCATTTTTGCAATACGTACACAATGACGTTTTTATAACTATATTATATTTTCTCAAAATTCGGCATAATTCATTACTCTCAAGTCTTAAATGTGTTGGTTGCATTGGTTGTGTAGCATAGATATGGCCGCTCCAGAAAATAATGCCTACATCAATATTTTTAATTGCTTGTACTCCTTCGGGTTTTCTAATATTGCCTCAATTTAACTGTAAAAAAATTCAAGGCATATTTGACCATTAATATATTTAATTGTATACAATAACAGACGCCATGTGTAGTGTCTTTGAATTCTCCGTAACATGTAGTTTAAAAAAAAGTAAAATTTCATAGTCCGTTATTGTATGAAAATAAAGTTATCGGTGGTCAAACATGTCTTTGAAGAATTTTCTGAAAAAGTGAGTCGTTGTCAAGAAACCAAAGAGAGAACTATCTATCTAAAATAATATGATGAAAATTAATGTTACTACTCTTTCTGTTAGCTGAATTAAATTACAAAAACTTGAGTGAGACGGTCTCACTCATTCTTATTGTGAGACGGAGGGTCTAAGTACAATTATATAAAGATGGAAAATGACATGGGGTACATTATGTAATTTTTAAAACTTTACTTATTACTTTGTCTCACCGTAACTTATGGTGAGACGGTCTCATATGAGTCTCTCTCGAATTAAATAAGTGGATGTATTTAAATTTAGAAAGTAAAAAAGTACAATGAATGAATGAAAATGAAAGCATTTTGTCAAAAAGAAAAAAAAAGTGTCATTATAAAAAGAAACCACCCAAAAATAAGTGTGTCATGTAAGAGAAAATTTTGTATGTGGTCATTTTAAATATGTGTAGGTGTTTGACAAGTGCCCATTTATAATTAAAACTAGATAACACCCGTGCTGATGCACGGATTTATGAACGAAAATGAAAATTATAATATAATTTTTAATTCAACTGTGTAATTCTAATAATTAATAAATTGTTGTTATATTCATAAGATAACTCACACGATACAACATTATAAATAAATTAATATTTTTTTCTTTAAAATAAAAAATTGAATCAATCGTTGTTGATGTAACATATTTTATTATTTTATTTTTAAAATAAAATAAAATAAAATAGAAAATAATATAAATATATTTTTTATACAATGTAAAAAATATTTAAATATATTTATTTAAACAAAAATAATTATTTATATACTTTTTACATAGAAAAATATTAACAGTTGTGTAGAAATATTTTACGTTATAAAAAATATAGTGATAAGAATAATGAATACAATGTAAAAATATTTAAATATATTTATTTAAACAAAAATTATATATATACTTTTTACATAGAAAATATTAAAAGTTGTGCAAAAATACTTTACGTTATAAAAAATCTAGTGATAAGAATAAAGAAAATCTACTTATAATGAATAAAAAATTATTAGTTTTAAAATTATGGCTTTGTTGGGCAGATATGGGATTTTAAGTAAAGGTGACTTATTTTGAAAGCAGTGGGGGATCAAGTTATGTTTTTCCCCAAATATAATTTTTTTCTTTCAAAATAACCAGCTTTAGCACTTTACCAAACACTTTTTTTGCTTATAAGTAAAGCAGCTTATAAGCTCTGCCAAATAGAGCCTATGTGTCTTTCAAAAGAAAATACCAAATTTATTCTTAATTATAAATAGAGGTATAAGATAACATGTTAACAAATTTTAAAAGTTTGAGTTCATCTCCTGAAAGAAGTTATTTCCATAAGTTATGGAAAAACAAAGATTTAAACTGCAAATTAGATAAATCAAGGTAAAATTTTTGGGTTACATTAATCAGGTCATAAACTTATAACCACTGCACTGCATGTTACATAATAAAAATTTAATATTGCAACTATTTATTTTATTTTTCTATAATTCTAATTAAACCACTTAATTCCATAAGTCAGTGAAAATACGTTCTTTCCCCAAACTTGCCTTAAAAAATAGTATATAATTTACGTAATACAGTGTAAAAGTAAAAAAAATGATGCATAGTTCATAATTTAATGAGAGGTCATCTGCCACGTTCTCATAAAAGAATAAACTACAATTTTATAAACTATTCAAATTACACTATATCTTTCTTTTATTTGAATAAATAATTCTTCATTTACTAATTGGCATTTGTGAATTTAAATGTCTTATTACATTATTAATCAAAATAATAATGGTCTAGATTATGTCTTTAATAATTGTACACAAAATGATTTTTTTAATGCAAAACATCCACAAAAAGTATTTATGCACCAAAAACTTATGCACATATATTCACAAAAGTCCCAGTACTGTAATAACAAACATATATCCTGCATAGTCAATAGTAACATAAAAGACTTCAGGACGCAAAATGCTTGTAATACCACTTCTTCTTCTTTTTTTCTATTGGAAAAGGGTTCCATCTTTAAGCTTAAGAGATCATGAAACCTATGTTTCATCCCATGAATCTTGGTCCACAAGTCTCAAGTTCACGCAACTTTTGGTGAAAAAGAAGTGAGTGCTGGTTCACATATTGTGAGCCTGCAAACTTCTCCTTAGGGTCTCTGTGGTTTCTCTTCACGATCAAAGAGGAGACGAAAGATGACTTGGAATACGGGGTGGGGAAATCAAAGATATCGAAGTCAAGAAGTAGAAGTAGAAGTATTACAACCTATGTAATAGGGAGTTTGAGCGATTTGTTTCTTCATCATGTTGTTGAAACTCCGTAAAAATTCCATGGCTTCGCCACCTTTGATCCCCTGCTAGAGGAAAACTCCATAGCCAAAAGGTGTTTTAAGGTTGAGTTCAACTGGTTCAGTTATCCGCCGCCTCCAATGTTCAAATTCCTCAGAGATGCTGATGAGAAACTGTCCAGAAATCATAATCAAGAATATTACTACTTCTTCTCCTTCTTCACCATCTTCATCTGCGAGATTTTCCAAGGATGATATCACCTCTCTCATTGTTAATAATGTAATCCATGAGGAGAGGAATCTGCATACTCAGTATCCTTTTAATACTTCACAGATTCTTCCATTATCTTCTTCACCTCCATTGAAATTTAGTTAAAATGCGTTTCTTTCCTATGTCTAAGCTATGAGTTTTTAGATTTTATGTTTCATAATGTATAATAATTAAATGAATATTTTATTATCGACAAAGATGGTGGAGACAACATTCTTTATCAGACCAACAAAGTCAGAAGCTATAAAAACATAATCATTAGCATTCATTCTGGAAACATGGTACTGAACTTGTGGGGTTGTACCAAAGTATGAGCCTATAACAATGAAAATCTTGCATCAACCAATTATGCAACATGAATGGTTACAAAAGTAACTGACAGTAATGATAATATTTTATGACCAACCTAGTCTTTCTGCACTCTTAATGAGCTTAACTCCTGCTGAGTACATCCTCTGAGTTTTCATTTCTCTAAGAACAAAAAATAGAAGAAAAGACAAGGATCAAATCAAATGCTCAAGTGCCAAGGGATGATAAGGGGCATTTTTTCGTGGGAATACCTTCTACTCTTTGATTCATAATAGTGAGTTTTTCACGCTCTCTTTTCAAATCTGCACCCAACTGGTTAAATTCTGATTCATGGGTTGCTTGAAGGGCAACATAAGCTCTACTTTTCTCCTCAAGTAAATATGTGAGCTATGTTGAATGCAAAAAAAAAAATATGAAACTATGTTGAATGCAAAAACACTAATCTTGACACATAATGATGGTAGAAATGAAATAGCACTACAACGAATCAGTCTATTTGCCACACTTTTTGGGTCTCAATAATAAATTAAAAGAGAGCTGCGAGACAAAGGTGGGTGAAGACAAACTATGGAAAAGTTATAGTAAATGATGTAGATAGTGTTGAGAAAATAAGTACGTCGGGGATACAGGTGCGAGAAGGACGTACAAAGCCTATTGATACACTCAAGAGGTAGATAAATGACATGGAGATGAACAAATAACAGTACATGAAGATGAACTATAAAGGAATATTACCCTTTAAAATTGAATCAAAATGGAACCTGAGCAAGGTAGCCGCTATTCAACCTGAATAGCACACTGATGCTTACACTTTCAATCTGAATGCAGCCACTATTTTGATCAGCCTTGAGCAAGGCTCAACATAATACTCATTCTGTTTCAGGATAGTAACATGAATGATCAACTGTAAGAACCTTAAAATGATGGATGTCGGACACAAGTGATACACACATGTAATAATTATTATATTAAAAATTAACATTTAGATATAATTAATCTTCGTGTTTTCTGAAGGAATGGTCGTGCTCCCTCCAAGGTTAGTAAATGATGTTCTAGCACTTAAGACTTTCACCACTAATCTTATAGCGGATAAAATGTTATAGCACTAAGACTTTTACAGCTGATTTTATATAGTCATTGAATGTATGGAACAAATAATGTTATAGCAAAATTGCAATTTCTATCAGAGTTTTGTTCATTAATCATAAACAATAACATAAGGACATTGAAAGTTACCAGGAAATCATGTCTTGAATTGGTACCTGACCTTCTCCATTGATCAGTAAATAAAGTATCATCGTCGTCCTCGCAAATTTATATCGCCTCCTATATTTTTCTCAGCTTAGGAGCGCTACCTTTTTATTCTTCTGATCCTGCATCATCACAAACCAAAATGCATGAGTAAATAATCAATCAATTAATCCTGATTATTGAAACATGATATCCTGGGAATTGGTCACTGCCTATAACAGATTATCCACTTCTTCCATCCTCTGAGATCATAAAAATGATAGCTATCAGATGATTTGGGCCTTTTTTGATAGTACAATAAACAATCGCGTGTGTAGGCAACATCAACTTCTGAAAGATTTTGAACCAATATTAGATTCGAACATCAAGGTTGTGCAGACTACACTAACAAAGTAGAAACTCATTCGTAAGTGGGTAGCAGGAAGAGTAGAAAGTATAAATCTGTCTGAAAAACAAAATTGAGTTTTCCTTTTGGTAAGAAATCTGAAATTCAGAGGGAAGACTTTCAAAACTTATGCAATAAATCGATCCAAGCACAAATTTTACCTTCACAACTTAAATTTAATGACTTTTAGCCAAAAGACTTTCAATGAGCTCGGCTACAGAAGTTGGAACCCTGAGTATGAATTGCTCCTCCATAGCTCTTCTCTTTACAATCCTGACTTTCCGTTCACTGCAAAGTGCTGCAGTTAAGTCCAATCACTTGCAGACCACTTTGCAAAACTAAGGTTAGAAACAGAGAAATTCTAGTCAAGTAAGGTTTATTATCTGCATTAATTACTTGAAAGGCAGTTGTATATGCTCATCACATCAAAGGTGCATGTAATAGTATCACTAACATAACTTAAGTACAATAATTCTAGTTCAATTAGAGCAACCCAAGCAAATGTTGCAGCACTACTTGATGTAATTCATGTTCAATAAATGAAGAGAAGATATAAACCACAATAAAGAAGTATTTCAAGTCATCTACATTGCTAAGACAAAAAATGAATTCAACCCTCATTAGAACAAACAGAGTCAAATATTTGCACAAACATCTCAAGACAAAATCATCACGTTAGGTTTGCAGTTTAATAAATAATATTAGTGAAATCACAAGTAAAGTTTCTTGAGGGATAAAGAGACAACCAAGTACCAACAGATTAAAAGATGCTAGTGCTGTAGTACTAATAATCCTATGCCAATATGCTATGACAGGAAAAGAATGGTTACCTGATATACAAAATAGAAGAAAGGATGAAAAAAACATAGGTATAGTTAGGCAAATTGTCTTCTGTAATCAGCTCTGGTGGAAAATCCGACGAAAAATCCGGCGAGGACTAGGGGGCAGATCTTCAACCAGACCTACGAATCCCTAGCACTCTTCAAACGAAGAGACCGATTGACAGTTTTAGAGAGTTCCACGATTGCTCAAGGGTTATAGATTAATTATGGTCTTTTCAGTTTTCTAAAAGGGATCCGTCTTTTCATTTCTATTCAGAAGAGCTGACGATCCAAGATGATGTGGCAAAATTTGAAGATACCACAACCCAATTTTGAGCTGCCTACTCGAAATGTCACACCTATTTAAGTTACTGAACTCACCTTGGTCCAAGAATATGAATTTAGCATGAACTTCGGTAATCTCCCATCGTAAAGAAATGGCTCAAACATTATTGGCCTTGAAAATTTTCAAAGTTTATGATCCTTCTCAAACTAATACTAATTCAGCCACCTGAGTTTCCTCAAGTGGTCATGCCATTATTCCCGGCCATGTGCAACCCGAGTTTAAATTCATTCCTCTGGAGTTGCATTATTACTTCACTAACCTTATAGAAAAAGTAGGATCCCTGAACCATATTCGACCCGAAAAGGCAAGTAAAGCAAGAAACTTTGGCAGTGGTTTGCTTCTCGATCAATTGCCTTCTCATTGAGGCAATTCGTCGAACACCCTGCCACCAGCAGCAAACACATAGACAACATTTGAATAAGAAACAACCTGATCTCGTATTTGTATTACCAAAGAAAAATATAAACAAAACCTAAAAAATCCTTAAAAAGAAAAACTTCGAAAATTGGTACAAAAGCTGGATCAAAACTTTAACCTTAGTGTCCATCATATGCTTAAACAACTTCATCTTTCCCCAACTGAACCTCCGGCTGAAAGCTCTGTGCCTTTCTCTCTCAGACACCATCCGAATAACCTCTGCTTTCTTCAAAGCCATTAACATATGTCGAGAAGAGCTTAAAAATGAGTGGAAGAAAGGACGAAGGAGGAGAAAGGGAGGCACAAACTCTTCGATTAAAGCGTGGAATATTTTGGAAAAGGATGTATTGATTATAAAGAAAAGACGCTTGGTATTTAGGTTTTGGAATAAGAAACGGCATAGAGAGGAAGGGGGGAGCAGGAAATGAGGAAGAAGATGAGGCGCAGGAGAAGGCTAGGTTGCCATAAATTAGGGAAACTAATTGGACATGACATTGATTACGTTCAGGTTTTCTTTTGTAATTTTTTTGTCAAGAATATGATGTGGCAAGATGAGGTGGCTAATTGTAGGGATGCCATGTGGACAGAAAGTTGCTGTTTTAGTATGGTTTATAGATGTATCGTATTGAAATCATCTACAAATGACGGCGTATCTATTGAAATCATCTACAAATGACGGCGGCGCCGGCAGCGGCAGAGTTATATACAGAATGAGGGCAGCGCAGTCGGTGTACTTATCATTGGCTGCCGCCACTTGATCGGCGGCGGTGCGGAAATCGCCGTCGCTCCAATTATACCATGCTGGACTTATGTTTTTCAGAAAAGCTTCGCGAAGCAGTTCCCAGCAGCCGGCGCACACGGCTTTGACCGCATTATCACCGGAATCGTCCCCAATTGCATCAAAACCGACCGCTACAAAGTAGGTCAGCCTCCTTGCACATTCGATGGATGCCCCGGCGAGCTGCTTCTCGTCCTTTGCGGCCCTTCCGAGGGGAACGCCCGAGAGACACTGCCGGCAGACATCCGGCCACGGAGTCGGCTCGCAGGCTTTTCCTATCAGTGCTTCGTCTCCGATTACCGGTTGAAGGAGGCGTATATTGGCGATTAGTATGAGGATTAGGGCAAGCCTATGTGCCATTGTGTAATGTAATGTTGTAACTATATTTAAAGTGATTAAGCAGGTGCGTTTTTATACTTTTGAGGACCTTTGATACATCTACTTTTTAATTAACTTAAATTATAAAATTCCATACATGTATAAGTACTGGATGCACGTATTAACTCAGGAATGATCAACATGCATAATGTTTAGGACATTGCCATTACCAACAATAACACAATTGTTACCAGAATAAGGAGTTGTGTGATCAAAAGCGATATGAGAAGAAGTCATGTGGGTTAATTGCAACCCCAGAATCAGCTATTCGGCGATGAAACCAATCAGAAAAAATAAAGATTCGTTCCTTATCATTATTCTATTTTTTCTTTACACTACTAAAAATTAATGAGAGCTATCGTACTACCCGTCCCAACTATATTTGCACTGCAATCGTTATCACGTTGTTGAAGAATCATGTTTGACCGTTAATATGTTTACCTACGTATAATAACGACAAATAAAAAGTTGATATTTTGAAACTACTTGTTACGACGAATTGAATAATATCATATACGATAATATTGTTGTTCATATATATATATATATATATTCAAATATGTTGACAAACTTTTATAGATAATTGTGTCAAAAGAAGTAGAAGTGCAAATAGAGTTGGGAAGAGAGAGTTACATTTTTCTAGCAACACTTATTATAATGTTACATTAGCTTAAAAAATGTTATTTGAAACTTTGAAAAATGTTACCTAAATCTTGAAAAGTGTTGTGATCTAATGAAATATCACCTAATTAATACTTGTAAAAGCGTTGCAATAGAAATAAACTCTAGCAGTTAAAGTAACATTTTCAAAGTTTTCATTGGTCTTAGTTTGTAGGAGTGGAGCACTTGCTACACTTGCTTTCATGCATATTTTTTCAAAGTATATTTTTTCCTGTTAAACTCTTTTTTTTTAAAAAAAAACTTAATAATTTTTTAATAATTTAAAATTGTTTTTACATGATGTAAAAATAGAAGTAAGATGATAATAGAGATATTGAAGGAGAGTATAACTTGTTGCTAATAATATTAGTCTTTAAATCTCGTACGTGTGTGCATGCATGCACTTCCGTGCTAACCTTGTCTACATTAATTAGTAGTACTCAAATATTGTTGCGTATGGTAAACTAGCTAATTATATTTGCAAAAAAGAGAGTAATTTTAGCAAAAAGACGAGTATAAAAATTAGTTTTGTTGCACAAAAGTGTAAAAGTAGTTTAAATAATGGACATCACTTGTATTATGAGTAAACTTCAGTTCCAAAAAATATAAATAAATTTATAGTCACAAATATTTCTTCAATGGTTTCCCAACTTTATCCATGTAAATCAAGATAAAAATTACACGAGACTAACTCATTAAGAAAATAATAGCAACTATTAAAGTAAAATGACCCGAATGCGAAAATATATTGTCATATACCAATATTTTGTCACAGAATGTGATAACATGGCCCCCTTATTTTTGGTTCTAGATTCGTCACTGACTTCTCATGGTAATTAATCAATCAAAATCATTGTAAAATGGGTCATCTTTAAAACTCCCTCCATCTCATTTTAAGGTTCACTTTTGACTTTTTAAACTTGATTTGAAAAATGTTTAATTCATATATTTTTTATTAAGGATAATTAAAACTTATAAAAATTTATTTCATTTAAAAAAAATATATTATAACAAATATAACAATATATAAGACAATAATCTCCTCAGTTGCAGCATGACCCTCAAGCATTTCCCATCTCGAAAATATTGAAACGTAACTGATCTATGATAGGGTTATAATCTAAAATACAACCTTAAATATAACCTAATTTTGTATGTGTAGGATTTTGGTATATACAAATGTGAGTTCAGTAAAAAATTGAGCTTGATAAAAGAAAAAGCTATCTTGAACTATTGTTACGTCGGCTGAAAGCATGCAGACTGCCCCGTTCATTAATTCTGGATTAATCTTAATTTGAAAGTGGTTGTTAGTGAACACAAATCATTAAACTTGGTCAAATGACATTGTAAGACCTAAATATTACTTGACTGCACCGTGCCTATGTATAATCTGCGTGCCTCAGTCGTGCGTGCACAAAATGTACTAATATCTGTTTTTACACCAACCAAAATGTGTGTTGCGAAAATACAAAAGTAATGGTGACACGCTTTTATTAGCTCGTTGCGATTGCAAAAATGTACTACAATAGTCATTTGGACGCCGTACGCCAAATCTACAATCCCAATTCTTCCAAACCCTTGCGACAATCAATTTTATCCTCGTATCTCGTTTATTTCTAGTTTTGTTTTTGTGCAGAAAAATAACAGCTAGGTTAAAAATCCTGAATTCAACAGCTGAAGTACAGTGATAGATTCCAAAGGCACGGTCAGTTGTCTAGCCTGCATGACAAACTGTTGCACGATGCACTGCATTGTCGGTCGACATTTGGGGTTGGGATGTATGCAAGCCATAGCTACAGTCGCTGCAAGAACTACCTCAAGAGCAGCTAAGCTAGTCGGAGGAAGTGGCAAAC